>PVKU01004804.1:0-137872 GCA_004027475.1 Anoura caudifer | reverse complement strand
CTTTCTTCATTTCACTTATTGTAGCCTTCATTTTTTCATCTAATTTGTGAGCAAAATCAACCAATTCTGTAAGCATCCTGATTACCAGGGTTTTGAATTGTGCATCTGATAGGTTGGCAATCTCTTCATTGCTTAGATAAATTGGCTCTGGGGCTTTGATTTGTTCTCCGGTTTGAGCCATTTTCATTTCTGGGGTTTTTTGTTTGTTTGTTTGTTTGTTTGTTTTATCTAGTTGCGGCTGTTACGTAGTGAGGGGTGGAGCCTCAGGTGTTCCCCAGGGCAGGACAGCCTGGTCGCTGGGTAGTGACGCTGTATGTGGGGGCGGGGTCTGAGAGGAGATAATGGCGGTTGCTTTACTCTCTCTCAGATTCCAGTTCCTTTCACCGCTTCCCCTTTGCCTGGATTATCCGCACGTGAATGTGGGACCACCCAGTCAGCCAGCTGCCTTGTGGGGCCTCACCGGTTCTGCACAGTTGCCGCCCCGTGCCTGGGGTCTGCTAGTCGCCGCCTGTGCACCTGGGGGCTGCCAGCCGCGCTGCCTGCGTGCCCTGTCCACACCTCTGCTTTTTCCTGCCGCGACTCCGCCCCTCTTACCGGTCTGGATGAATCGTTGTTGGACTTCCAAACAGTTTGGTTTTCTGAGATCTGGTTGTTTTCTTGTTTCTAAATCTTTGTTGTCCTTAATTTGGTTGTGAGAAGAGGCACAGTGCGTCTGCCTATGCCTCCATCTTGGCCGGAAGTCCAAAATGTATTTTTTTAATTTAAAAAAATGAGGTCATAATAGATGTACCCTCTTACTCCCTTTTTTAATTTTTTTCTTTTACTGAACTGTATGTTTTTAAAAATTCCATTAGGTTAAACATTCTCTTGCAAGTGACTTCAAAGGGTCATGTCGGTGGCCTTTTGAACAGATGGGCCGAATGTATCTGAGCTCCCTCCCACAGGCAGGTCGTGTCCTCTCTCTCTTAAAGGGTGCTGTGGTGGCATCCTTGCCTGTTTTTGACCTGGGCCTGGGTGCGTTTCTCGAAGGGAATCACTGGGCACGGGACCCACTGTCATCAAAGCCAGGCATCTGCTGCCCACCCAAGGACACATTCTAAAGGCTCTGGATTTAAACATAAAAAGTTATTGATTGATTTTAGAGAGAGAACAGATGGAGGAGAGAGGGACACACAGGCGCATCGATTTGTTCCACTTATTGATGCACTCATTGGTTGATTCTTACATGTGCCCTGACTGGGGATCGAACTTGCAACCTTGGTGTATTGGGACAATGTTCTAATCAATTGAGCTGCCTGGCCAGGGCTAATGGCTCTGGATTTAGGGGCTTAAATTGCTCCTTTGGAAACATTGTCTAGTATTTTTTTATTCCTTTTGGGTGAGTGTCATGTCTCATTCTTTTGAAAAACCTGGCTGTAGGTTTCGCTTATGCTGGTTAAGAAGGACTGGCAGGGAAGGGACCCAGTGCTCAGGCCTGGTGTGGAGGCCCGAGCTGTCCCCCCCAGCCCGCAGAGACACGGAGTGCCAGCTGCTGCCCAATGGGTGATGGACAACACAAATGCACAGCCCAGTCCCTTGCCGTGAGGGGCACTTCTGTGTCCCTGAGCCAGGCGACGTGTGGGTTGGAGATGAGAGGTACAGTTGGGAGAGAGAGGCTGCAAGTTCCCCTGGGGTGGGCTTTGTTTAAAATTTAATACGCTCTTCCTCTCTCGGCACGCCAGTGACAGCGGCTTTGGGCTGCTTTGTCATGTTTGCCCCCTGATCTGTCTGTCTGCTGGGTGAGATCGCTCATTGGCCCAGCCCTGCCTCTCTTCCCCAAGGGGCCTGGTCTCGCCATCCCATACCCTCCTGCCCCCTCCCCGCCCACCCCTGACACTTGTGACACAGTGTCAGAGATCCCATTCTGCGACCTCAGATTCCCATGACACTTGTCACTTTATTCCCTAAGCTGTTAAGATTTGGGGAAAATGGGTCCACTTTGAACGGTGTTGCCCCCACCAAGGGCACAGGCGGGGAACGACGTTGATGTCCGTGGGAGACACACACTCTTAGTAGTGTGGAGAGGGCTGGGTCCCAGGGTGAGGGTATCCAGTTGGGGTGGCCTGAGGTGGGGCTGAGTGTGCGTTCCAGCCTCCAGCCTGGGGGCTTGGCCTCGGGGACTTCTGTAGGATGAGAAGTGCATGAACACGGAACCGAGAGCTGCCCTTTTCAGCACAGGCGAGGATGGGTGTGGAAGACTACTCCCCAGGGAAGTGGCTCCAGAGCAAGGGGCAGATCTTATTCTAAGCCAGGGGACTGTAAGCCAAGACTTTCCACCTTGGCTCGCCACCTCCCCAGCCCAGATGAGCCCCAGCCCCACCATCCAAGCCTCAGTTTCACTCTGCCTGTGAAATGGGTCCATGAACCTGCTTTCCATAGCTGTGTTCTGTGCTATGTAATGCGTGCTTATCATTATTACCTGTGAAGTCAGGGCAGAGGCCTGGGTCATTCTGAATCCTCTTTTTTTTCTTACCACTCTCCCTTAGTCATTTCTTTGTTTCTTTATTCAATCAGCAAACATTTATCAGTCACCTCATGTGTGCTAAGCTCTGTGACATAAAGCAGAATGACATGGTCTCTGTCCCCAGCAAGCCCTCCCCCGG
Organism: Anoura caudifer; assembly: GCA_004027475.1. Lineage (NCBI taxonomy): Eukaryota > Metazoa > Chordata > Mammalia > Chiroptera > Phyllostomidae > Anoura > Anoura caudifer. The sequence continues at coordinate 135,230 of PVKU01004804.1, read as the reverse complement.
AAAAGACATCGGATGTATTAACAAGAGCACAGGAAGTTAGTTCTGGGAATGTGGTGAGGGCAGGGAAGACTGCCTGGTGGAGGTGGTGTTTAGCCGAGTCTCAGCAGACAAAGGGAGCACAGGCAGAAAGAAGAGGCACAATTGAAGAGTCAGTCAGTGGTGGTTTGATAGGATGGGGAGGAAGGATGGTAGAGCTGGAGGGGTTGATAGGGGCCGCTCTGGGAATGTGTCCAAAGGCCTGGGCTTTATTCAGACACATGTGGGAGCCATCGGCGGGTTCTGCGCAAAGAGGCAATAGACAAATCGCTCTGGCGTAACCCACAGGGCTGGGGGTTTGCGTTGTCATTGAATCTATGTGGGGAAACCCCCTTGGAAGTGTTGATCTGAGAGTGGAGAAGCCCCTCAGAGGAATAAATAGAACATTTTTGCTTGAATTCCTTCTCATTTCACCTAACATGTCTGCTTTGCACCAGCTGTTTACACATAATTTGCAAAAGCCCATTTTCTATGCTAGATTGTGTTTTCTCAAACTCCCCAAGAAATAAATAACCCCGACTGAAATGTTTCCACCAAGGTTTGTTTTTTTTTAATTGATTGATTTTAGAGAAGGGGGTGGGGAGAGAGAGAGAGATTGATTGATTTGTTGTTCCACTTACTGATACATTCATTGGTTGATTCTTGTATGTGTCCTGACTGGGGATCGAACCTGCAACCTTGGCATATCAGAACCACACTCTAACCAACTTAGCTGCCCAGCCAGGGCCCAGGGTATGTTTTTAACACATACGCATAGCTACTGCATGGACTTCAGAATGGCTGAGTTCTTTTGAAATTTCATACAAGTGTGTGAGGTCTTTAGGCTGGGTTTCTCCCAGTCCCGGCCAGGGACAGAGAAGGAGAACCAGTGATTGCTGACCACCTGCTCCAGGGTAAGCACTGGGCTAGTTTCCTCATTCAGTGACTCTGCAAGAAGCAGCATTCCTGTCCCATTTTAGAGATGGGGAAACTGAGGGTCACGAAGGTGGCCACTTTCCCAAGGCCTTGCTGGCACCTCTCAGGAGTGGTCATGGGATTCAAACTCTGCTGAGTCCGAAGTTCGTACTCTGTCCATTGGACCACTCTGCCACCCAGTTCCTAGGCCATGCCAGGCAGCAAGCATTTTCAGGAGATCAGGTGCCCTGCTGAGGAGCTGAATACACCCCCGTGTGCCTTTGCCCATGGCTGCCCTTCCTCTTGGCTCTTGCCATCTTTGCTTGGCCATCTCTTAAGAATTCCTGGTGGGAAGAGGCCCCTCGGTCAACATTCTCTTCCATGACTCTCTAAGAGTATTGTCTTCCTCTGACTCAGTGGCCCGGACTCCCCACCAGGCTGGGCTGGGCTGACTGGAGGCCAGCAGGTGAGGTCTCTGATGGCCTGTCTGTGTCCCTTCCTCCCTCCTCTCTGCCTCTGTCTCCCAGCGCAGAGGATTCCGGTCAGTGGGGATGAGGGCAGCAGAACAGGAAAGACCCCGGTGCAGCTGACTCCTGGTTGTGGTAAAAAATTACAGGGGAGGCACTTAGCCCAGGTGGCACGTGCCTGCAAAAATGCATCTGCTAGTCACGTGCTGATGAAATGAGGGATCACCCAGAGACCACATGGAACCCCCTTCATCTGCACTTCCTATCACACCTCTTCTCTCTCTTGTGCTTTCTCATCCCTGCCCTCTTCTCCGAGTGGCCAATCACAGAGCGGGCTCCTGGATCTCTCTGGAGTTTTTGGTCAGGTAGGCTGACCAGCCAGCTTTGGGGACATGCGGCCACACTCCCTCCAGAGCTGCTGGTCGTGGGGTAGGCTGGTGGAACAGCAGAGGTGAACATCAGCACCTTATTCAAGTCCAAGGCCAGCAGTCATTTCAGTTCAAAGAGGCTCTGGCAGTTGACCTGGGGTTGAAAACACACCAGTTCTTGTAGCTCAGTGGATGGAGCAGCAGCCTGCAAACCAAAGGGTAGCCGGTTCGATTCCCAGTCAGGCACATGCATGGGTTGCGAGCCAGGTCCCCAGTAGGGGATATGCAAGAAGCAACCACACATTAATGCCTGCTCTTTCTCCTTCCCTTCCCTTCTCTCTAAAAATAAATTAATAAAATCCTTAAAAGAGAGAGAAAGAAAATGCACTGTGTGGTTTAGTCGGTTGGCATCATCCCAACAAAGCCAGAGGTGGCTGGTTCCATTCCGGTCAGGGCAGGTGCCTGAGTTGTGGGCCGGTCCCAGATTGGAGGACATGCAGGAGGCAACTGTTCGAAGTTTCTCTCAAATACATGGATGTTCTCTCTCCCTTTCTGTCCCTCTCTGTAAAAATAAATAAATAAAATCTTTAAAAACAATTACCAACACTGTTAGTACCTACATATATATATATACACACACACACACACTCACACACACATATACACATATATATATTTTTCCTCACTGTCTATTTCAATGCTCTTATGTAAATATACTACATTTTAAACCTGGTTACAAGCACCCCGAACTTCATATCCTTTTTCTTTTTCCTTTGCCATAACAGTATGGCAAGCAAACACTTTTAAAAAGCACTTGGGCTTTGCAAACATTTCTGTCAGCCACCAGAAAGCAGCTGTAAGGACGCACATTCTACCCGAGACAGAAGTGGTGCCAGCCAGGAGGTCTTTGATCGCCAGGCAGTAAACCAAACTATCGTAAATGTAAACAGACTGAAACTAGGACCCAACCACTTGAAAAAAAAAATTTAAGACACTCTCCTAAGTTGCTATTGGGTGAAGGAAGAAATACCGTATATAGGGACAGATATTTAGAAGGCGTTGAAAACCAGAATGCCACATAATCAAACCTATGGGAGACAGCTGGTATGCTGGTATGATTCTCATAGCCTTAAATGCTTTTATTATTAAAAAAGAGAGAAGGAATAAATCAAGCATCTACCCTGAGATCTTAGGGAGGAAAAAAAAAGCAAAAAGAATAAAAAACAGACCCTCAGGAAAACAAGAAGAAAAAAAAAAAAACAGTAAAGGCAGAAATAAATTAATTAGGAAATAGAAACACAGTGAAATTAGCAAATATATCTAAAAGCCGATTCTGTTTTTAAACAAATAATAAAGTAGACTAACCTCTGGCAAATCTATTTGAGAAATAAAAGAGAAAAGAAAAAATAGAAATAAAACATTGCAGTAGATAGATTTTTAAAAAATGGATGCACAGGAACCTCAGTTACACAAATGCATTTCTGAGTGTGTATACGTTGCCAATTGAGAAAAAACCTGTGATCGTTATCAGGGCATTGTCCCCTCTACCCCCAAAACACTGGTCCCAAGTGTTTTTGCCAGGTAATTATTTCCAGTTTGATGATGCTAATAACGCTGGTCTATTCCATGGCTCAGCACAAGATGGAGAGCTTGCCGATTCATCCTACACAGCAAAATAAGCCTGGTATTAAACATGACAAAGAGGCCATATTAATGAATGAAAACGCTATGTTGGAAATAGAATTCAATACTGTATTAAATAAGTCATCCACCATAACCCAGTGGGGCCAGGTGGCAGGGGTTGGGGGGGGGCTTGTCAATATGAGGGAAGCTTAATATAGTAACTACGTCATACTAATGGGTTACAGAAGCAAAACCCATTGATTCCAATATATGCATGGGAGAAATTGATTGAAATCAAATAGCCATTTCCGCCTAATCAATACACCAAAAAAGAGAACAGAAGGGTGCATTGTTAGCGTGCCTAAGAATATCTGTTTCAAACCAATACCCACTGTTAGAATTGACTGGGAAGCAGTAGAAGCATTCCTGCCGAAACCAGGGACCGCACAGGAGGCCTGCCGGCACCGCCTCTACTTAATGTTGCTTTTTTAATACTAGTCAATGTGGTGATACGGAAACAGAAACGTATCATAAAGAGAGGGAGTAAGGGCAGCCTTACGGACGATTTATACCAAGCCCGGAGCTAGAGGTGGATTTCCAAAGTTGTTTATTATTTTTTTAATCTTCACCCAAGGGTATGTTTATTGATTTGAGAAAGAGAGAGAGAGAGAAACTTCAATGCGAGAAACATCGATTGGTCGCCTCCTGCACGTACCCTGACCTGGGATCGAACCCATAACCCAGGCATGTGCCCTGACCAGGAATCAAATCTGCAACCCTGTGTGTGTGTGTGTGTGTGTGTGTGTGTGTGTGTGTGTGTGTTTGAAAATATTGAGTTTTTTTTAACTTGAAGGCCAAGGTATGCTCCATGAGGTCCAAGACCAGGTCAATCACTGCATGGCGGATACTATCCTGAATTAATATTTGTTGAACATGTGAATGAATGCAATGCAAGTTTCCAAAGTACAATACCAATTTTCACCTTTTGTTTATTTATTTTTAAAGATTTTACTTATTTGTTTTAGACAGAGGGGCAGGGAGGGAGAGAAGCATCAATATGTGGTTGCCTCTCACGCACCCCCTACTGGGGACCTGGCCCACAACCCAGGCATGTGCCCTCACTGGGAATTGAACTGGCAACCTTTTGGTTCGCAACCCGTGTTCAATCCACTGAGCCACACCAGCCAGGGCTATAGTGGCCCTTTTCTTCTGATTAAACCTGCCTATGCTTGGGCTGGTATAAACAGAAGCCCATTTTCATCTGCAGGAAGCCAGCTGCGTTTCGAAGGTGGTTAAGGACCGTGGGTTCTGTTCTCTCTCCTGAGCACTTGTGAATTTCCCATGGACAGAACATTGTAAACAAAGCTCAGCCTCCTGGAGCCTGCAGGCCTCGTGTAGTTGAATGTAAATGCCAAGAACGCTTAAGAAACTTAAAGGCATTATTTTCTGTTTTTAAGAGAGAGGACGGGAAGTCGAGATGACCGTGGAAAATTGAACACCCCCCCCAAAAGTGGCAATTAAGAAATCATGTTTCAAATATTAGGAAAAGGCAAATTTGAGGCTCTCTTACCTGTGAGTAGAATCTACCTCCAAGAGGAGATAGACACATCTGCATTTTAAATTCTTAAATTTAGAAACACTCTCATGTGTTCTTAAGCCAGTAGCATACAAAAGTATGGGTGTCATGGACCAGAACTGTCCTGTGTGGTGTTACCTGGCCAACAGGAGCTGAGTGTGGACATTGAGAATAATACTTAGAGACTTTACAGTTTGATGTTGCCATGACAACACCCAAGTGGGTGATTGGCAGCTGCATCTTGAACAGGGTGGGAACCAGTGTGGATGTCCTTGACCTCCTGCGGCCAGGAGCTGCCTCAAGGGATTCAAATAAAACTGACCCTCCACTGCAGGGAGTTTGGGAAGCGCTGGGCATGTTAAAAGCAGCTGGAGTTTGAGTGACAAGAATTAGGGGAGAGGTGGAAGACTTTTCATCCTCCCCCTCAATCCCAGCAGACCTGTTCATGCAGAAGGGAGTCAGCTGCCACGCCAGCTGGCCACTCTATTTTGAGCTCCACGTGTCCCCTAGGACTCGTGTGAACCCTGGGAGGGAGGTGTTGGCCCGCCGTGCAGTGAGGTGGTTTAAGACCTGGCCTCAGGATCTAGCCAGTCCTGGTCTTGACAACTTGGGCTCTGCCAGCATGTGGCCTGGTCCACTCTCTGTCCTTGTGCCTCAGGATTCAGAAAACGGGAGCGAGACCTGGGCGGTGTGGCTCGGTTGGTCGCAGTGTCGTCCTGTTAACTGAAAGGTCCTGGGTGTGTCTCCCATTGGGGATGCACGCCTGGGTTGTGGGCTTGGCCCTATGTCCAAGAGCGTGCGAGAGGCGGCCAGTTGCTGTTTTCTCTCCCTCTGAAAGGGCCCGAATGTGAGACAGGAAAGAGATAGCACACCAGGGGCTCGGCACCCACTGCCTGCCTAGGGAGAAAGGAAGAGTTCTTTGGGTTGCTTTGTCTACGTTACTTGAAAGAGTGGATTGCATTGTGTGTCTCCAGGAAGTTGCCAGCTGTCCTCCCATTTAGACAGACAGACAGACAGACAGACAGAGAGAGCGCGCGAGCGCGCGTGCGTGCGTGTGTGTGTTCTGCGCCTGTGCTGCTGCTGCTGCTGCTGCTGCTGCTGAGGTTGTCAGGAAACAGCCCTTGGTTTCCTGCTGATTAAGTCAGTTCCCGGAGGGTCCTCCCTAGAGCAGCCAGGGGGCCTGGCCTGCAGGGCCCAGCCTTGTTCTGGCTCTGCCTGGGGCCTCTGGGTTCCGCCTTCCTCGGGTTTTGCCAGCAGGTGCATGTCCTCTACACACCTGGCACCTGAGGAGACTTAGGCCTCTTTCAAGGCACCCCCAGGTCAGGCCTCAGAGATTTTGGTCACCTGAACAGTAAGCCCTCGGAGAGGATGCTGTCAGGTCCTCTGCCCCTTCAGAAGAGGCCTGAAGGCAGGAAGGACCCCAGGCTGGGGTAGCGGACCCCAAGATTTCTCTGCAAGTCTAGAGGGCTCTTGTCTTTGATCTTCAGAGGAAGGTTCTAGAGGGTGGAGAGGCCAGTAGAGTGTTGAGATTTCGGGTCCCTGGCCTGTGAAGGACCAGCAGAGAAGTGGTGCACTGCCAGGGGGGAGGGCGCGGCTGGGCTTGCCACAGCCATGAGGCCCTGGTCTTGGCCCCAGGACCCTCACTCCCTGCTGCAGGCTGTTGTTGAGGAGCTGAGGCTCCCATAGAAGGGGCCCAGCCGCTGGAGGACATGGACCCGGTGCCTCCAGGTCTCCCAGGACAGGGCAGGTGTTTTCAGGCTGGCTCTCAGACCTCAGCACGCCGCATGCTTCCTGCACGCAGGGACACTGCCAGGGCCTCACTGTGCCAAGTGCGTGGATGCCTTCCCAGTTCGTCACGGGTTGCATCCATTTCATCAGAGTGGGCCCGGCTCTGCAGCTGGGGCAGGAAGCCCTGTGCTTGCTCAGCCCTAATGGCTGAGTCAACAACGCCGGGGACGCGTGTTTGGTTAGCAAACAGGGTGCAAACGCAGAACCGGACCACTGCCTGCCCGCTCCCGCCTTTCTAGCAAAACGTCCTCTGCAAAGGTCACCAGGACCGGCTCCTTCGCGTGGGAGGCAGGAGACAAAATGAAAATGAGGCCTCTCGTTTGAAAAGGAGTAAGAATTTCAAGATGGGGACAGCAGAGCCATGAAACCCAGGCAGGTCCTCCTGGGCCTGGGGCCTGGGGTGCGGGGACAGCACACCAGGGCTCAGCGTGTCCTGCCCTTGTGAAAACCCAGTGGCAACACTGGGCTTCTTTTTGGTAAAAGAGACGAATATCCCAACCAGCTGAGTCCTGAGAGTGCTCTCCACACCCGGCCCCCCACCCCCCGGGGTGCCTTTTGCCCAGGGCTGGAGTGACTTCTGCTTCCTTTTTGTCCTTCGCTACCCGGTTTCTTCCTTTCTCTGTGAACTCAGCCAGCCTCCAGCCAGGCCCTCCCTCCCATTCCTACTCCTTTCTTCCTCCCCCTCCTTCCTTCTCCACATCTCTCTTCCTCTTTCCATTGGTGTTTATTGGAGAAAAACCCTTCCTGGGTTCTCTGTGTGACATTTCTCAGAGTGGTCCTGTTTGATTTTCACATCCCTCCTTGGATACCAAAGCCTCTGGTTGGAGTGGCTCAAGCGAGCACCTTCCCCCCACCACTGCCCCGTGAGGGATGTCCCCCTTCAGTGGCCTCTGGCTCTGTCCAGATGGTCTCTGTCCATTGGGAGCCTGGGATGAATTCTCATTGTTAGCCATCATCACTCACCGCCTCCTCCCCAACTCAGCTGCCAGCCCTCCTGGCCACAGTGGAAAGAAAGCTGGCTTCGTTCTTCCTCATGACACCCCAGGAGCCCAGGTGACAGACCTGGTCCAAGTTCCCAGTGAGGAGGCCTGGGGCCAGAGGCAGGGGCTGTGAAGGGGTTAAACAGATAAGCCCAGGGGAGCATTGCCCAACCCTCCCCTCACCCTCTTCACACTGTCACCAGGGGATTTTCACAGCAGCCATTGCACGTCACCTCTGCTAAAATCCTATGGTTTCCCTGCTGCCCATGAATGGCCCCCAAGCCCTGTGTGAGGCATTCAAGGCCCTGCCCTCCTGCATCTCTGCCAGGAGGGTTGCTGAAAAGACACTTGAGCCACATCTGGAAGAATGCTAGAGGTTTGGGAGGTGGAGAGAAGGAGGGGGCCCTTACAAGGAAGGGATGGCCCAGAGGCCAGCCAGAAGGTGGAAATCGGGAATGGTTGGGAGGAGGGGGGCAGTGTGACCCTGGTGAAGTCCAGCTCTACTCGGAGACCCTGGGCCCGTGGGAGGTAGTACTCAACCCTGGTGTGTCTGCCAATCACCCGAATTACCAAAGTCACTGGGGGTGGGCCCACCGTGTGTGTTAGTGTCTGCTCCCTCTGTGCCCCCCATTCCCAGGGACCCCACTACTCGCACCTCAGGAACGTGGCAGGAGGCAGCTGCTGGACCTTTCCATATCAGGGACGAGTTGGCATTCCTCTCTGTTGGTGGGAAGGCTGCCCTGCTGGATCGGCCTGGAGCCCTGGGCCAGGGGGAGCTGAGTGAGCAAGCGCCAAGCAGAGATGGGGTCCCCGGAGAGTCAGCTGGAAGGGGCCCGGTTCCAAAGAGCAGACTGAGGCTGTATCGCCAGCCAGTGCATCACTGTCCGCATCGGGCTGCCTGGTAACCAACCAAAGACGGGCCCAGCACATGCGCAAAGCATGTCACAGCCAACCAACACGGTCCATTCCCTTGTAACTTCTAATTTGGAAAACGCCAGGTGTGACGGCAAAGCAGCGAGCCCTCATCTAGATTCTGCAGTTGTTACCACTTTGCCGAATTTGCTCTGTCTCGCTCTTTCCTATTATTCTGCTGTCTCACCTCCAAGTGACTTACGGGGGGTGGGGCGTGGTGGTTCACCCCTAAACACTTGGGCAAGGACTTTTCCCTACAGAATTACAACCCGATCATCACAGCTAAAACAGGACCTATCATTGATAACACCACCTAAAAATGGCGTTATTCAAATTCCCCCGGTTCTCAGGAACCAGCGTGACACAAAAAGGCTCACGCATTGGCATTTGGGTTGTTGTGTTTCCTGAGCATCTTCTAATCTAGAATGGTGCCCCTGCTTCGTGTGTGCGACCTTGGCTTTGAAGAGGCCAGCAGGCCAGCCGTCTCCGAGAATGGGCTGTGGCGTTGTTGGAGGACATTCAAGTTGGCAGCATTGGGAAACTCCCCCAATAAGTTGCTTCATTGTGACTGAAACAATTCTCAGGTGACGGATACAGTTGAGAATATCTCCTTTGTCCCCTGAGTGAGTCACAGGATGTCTTGTCCTACCACTGAGAAGAAGAGGAGGCTTTAGTAACATTATTCATAAAATGTTGCAGCAGACCAAGGGTTATTTCGGTTCACTACACAGGCAAGCCAAGCCCTTGCTAGGCTTGGGCAGGCATTCTCCTCATTCAGTGGATGGGTGGGATTCTGGGAGGCCAAGCTTGTGTTCTGGTCTGTGGTGTTAGAACCGGACCAGAGCCCGGCCCCTCAGACTCTCCATGCCCGCCCTGGGCCTGGCTGCAGCAGCAGCTGGGAGACGAGGTGGAATGGATCCCTTGGCGGTGCTTGCCCCAGGGCTGGCTTGATTACAGGGTGGTGTCACCAAAGCCCAGCCCTGCACCCAACCTGTGCATCGCTGAGCGCTAGACTGAGAATATTGAATGTGCTCTAACCTGTCTTGGTGACTCTGCGTCATGGTGATGAGTTTAGCCACTGAACCATGTCCCGAGGTGCTGGAACAGCTTGCTCCACCCTGCAAGCTCCCAGGTTGCCATTTGGTCATTTTTCATCCTGCGCCCGAGCAAGCAAGCGGGCAGCTGTCACTGGCCTGGCCCCTTCCGTAGCCCTCCTCCGAATTTGCATGTGGCCCTTGTGGTGTTCCGGGAAGCCAGAGGAATAAGTCCCAAGGTTCAGAGGGAGGGACTCTGTCCACGGTGGGAAGACTGTGATGGCTATGATACCAGGGCCCCACCGCACAGGAGGGGTGGTGCTGCTGTTACATGTGTCAAGTTCGAAAGCCCTAGGGAAGAAACCGTAGCATCCAGCAGGCGAGGCTGGTGGGAATGTGAGCATGCGTGCGTGTGAGAGTGCCAGAGCAGGAAGGAGGGCACTTTAGGGGCATCGGGACCACACGGCTCGAGCTGGGCTGTGGTGACAGGGTCCCAGGGCCTAGGCCCACACACCAGCCGAAAACCACATAGCCAAAAATAGATGTCAATAAACACATCTCAGCACTACAAATGCACTTGGTCTCCAGCTTACTCTACTGTAAGAATACACTATATAATTCACATAACAGACAAATAGGCTAACCGGCCATGTGATCAGGAAGGCTTCCGGTCAACAGAAGGCAATTAGTAGTTACGTTTTTAGGGAATCAACGGTTATATGCGGATTTTTGACTGCATGCAGGTTCGGCACCCCACAGCACCGGGTTGTAAAATAACTCCATGTGTCTCCTCTGGAAAGGCTTCTGTGACCCCCATGTGCTCAAGGCCACCCTCCTCTGCCCCCCCCCCCACTCCCCTCTTCTCTGGTCTTGTCCTCACACAGCCCAGCTCACACTAAACTGCAATCTTTGATTCCTTGCCTGTGGCTCCCACCACACGGGAGCCCGTGAGTGCAGGGCCAGATCTTGCTCATGCCTAGGAATGCGCAGAGCTGGCCGGCCCTTAGCAGGCGGGCACTGGAAGGGTACTGGCTGGAATCTACATCTGTTGGATTGAAATGCAAGAGTGGTTCAGCGACATTTCTGACCCTGTGCTCCTGGGCATTTTCCCCCATGTCCCTTCTCTCGGTTTCCTTGTTGGGCTTGGAGGCCCTCCTGGGCCTGTTCCAGCTTAAGGGCATCCTTTCCCAGAGGCAGCTACCCAAGGCAGGGTGTCCTTTCCCGTATCTGTGGTGTCCAAACCCTCTCACACACACATCCCCCACCAGACTGGCCTCAAGCTTTTCAGGGCTCTGGCTGCAGGCTGGTCCTTGTCACTTTAAAATGCCAGCCCAGGCCGCTGCGCTCAGCACAGACTGACTGCTCAATCAATCAATCAGCCAATCCACCTTCCCCCACTCAGCCTGTCTGTCCCCAGGCTCTTCTCATAGCCCCAGCGTTTGGACCATCAGAAGGAAGGACCCTCTGTGTAAAGGTGGCCCCGTGTCAGATTCCATCTTGACTCGCTGAGGATTGAAAGATGCAGGAGGAGTAAGAGGAGAGGCCCAGGGGGGCCAGGGTTGTTCTCTGGGGATCCCGGAGGGATGTCCTGGGAGCCTTTTGGTGACTAGGCTGAGGGCTGAGTGTGGGCAGGGGCTGTCTGTCCTGTGCGCTGGGCCCAGCCCACAGAACATACCCAGCAACAACTGATGTCAGAAGGGTGGACACACACATCCAGGCCTGTCTTCGAAGAGGCACTTGGGGTTCTCTGGGGATACCCATCTGTCTTGTAATCATTGGGGCCTTAGCTAACTCAGAGACGTGCCGATCCGTGGTGACAGTAAGCCTCAGTGTCCATGTACGCCCCTCCCTTGAAAGGACACAATGGACAGTTGGCAGCCAGGGCAAAGGACCAGCCCAGCTTGCAGCCTGTCAGCCTCCTGGGCCGAGGGCCTGGCCTGAGCAGTCGCTGGAGAGGACACCCCATCCCAGGCCCATGAGAGTGTCATTCATTCCGCACACACCAAGTGCCGCCCCCCACCCCACCACGTGGGCCCTGCAGCTGGAGAATGGAGGGGACGTAGCCCAGCCTGCAGCTCAGACCCACCCCCTGCGCCCTTGTACCTGGGCACTGGGCTGTCCGCCAGAACAGAACCAAGAGAGCCAGGCCCATGGGGGACCAGCTTGCCCTCAGCGTCCCCTCGGGGCTGTATCTCTTCGCCTTGGCTCACCCCGGGCCAACTGGAGGGAGGCTGTGGCCAGGTGGCCAGGCGGCCAGGTCGGGACCCTGACATGAAGCTGATAGCTGCCAGCCTCTGTCCCCTGCTCCCCAAGGGGGAGCCCTTCCGTTGGACATGTGGTGAGTTTCAGGGGAAGCCTTTAAAGCCGCTCTTGGAGGCTTCTGTAGTGGAACTGAATGTATTTTCTGTACTTTTCGGAATTAACGTGCCATTCTCAGCCTCTCCCTCCCTCCCTCTCTCCCCAGAAAGGAGAGAAGGAGAAAGGAAGAAAAAGTCTACGTTGTCGCCGTGATTGGCACCTCCTGGGAACGAGGGGTCACTGCGTGGGCGGGGGTGCTCCTTTTCAAGCCCTCCTTCTCCCCTGCCCGCCGCATTCACGCCGGGACATTCTTTCTTTCAAAGCCTCTGTCTTCCTCTCCCTTTGTATCTCTGCTTTCTTTCCCTTCACTCTCCCGCCTTTTATTCTCGGCTCTCGCCAGGGCTCTTGGGACCACTCCTCTCCTCTCTTCCCCGCCCTCCTTTTCTTCTTCTTTTCAATTTCCTTTTTTTTTTTTCTTTTTGCCTTTTTCTGTAACTTCTTTTTTCTTTTTCTTTTTGAATAGTGCTTCTGTTTTCCAGGGACTGGCCAAGTAGAGAAGTAGGTTTATTTGAGGAAGGGGGAATGTGAATGTTTGCATTTTTCTCCATGGTTCTAAATGTGTTTTAAAAAAAAATCACCGTGCGGGAAGCTGGTTTCCTGTGGCCCCGGCGCCGAGAGGGAAGGGAACCGGTCTCTGTCGGACGAGAGGGGCCTGTGCACCCCAGGCCAGGGGGTCCTCGCTGAAGAACCCCACATGGGTCACCAGGACAGCTGGCGAAAGGCCTGGGGCATCCGCATGCAGGATTCAGACATGGCCCTGGGGGCCATCTCCCTTTCTGCCCAGGCTTAGGGTGGCCTCGGCATGAGGGGGGAAGATCAGAGGGGGACACAGATCCCCAAAATCTCCCTCCTCTGGGGGAGCTGGGCCTTCGTGGCCATGGAGCTGAGTGGGAGGAAGAAGGCGCGGTTCACACACAACACTAGGCTGGTCGGGCCAGGCCCCCATGGTGGGGAGGATAGAGAGCAGGATGGCCTCCAAGGAGGCAAGCGATGCCTGGAGTTTAGACAGGTGATGGTTGATAGAAGGTTTGACGGCTGGGAAAGGTTGCAGGCCCTGGGCAGAGACCAGCGCAGGGAAGAGAGGAAGCACAGGAAGGAGGTTTCTTCAAGGGAGCCCCTGTAAGTTGAGGAACCAGAGGCCAAGGCCGGAGCCCCTAGCCCCTGGGATGAAGGAGGCTGAGGAGGGGCAGAGAGAGGGAAGTTGGGAACAGGAGGAGGCGGAATCTAAGCCTCTGTAACCTTTTGTTGTTCAGGGGGTGGAGAGAAGGCAAGAAGTTAGGCAGTGCCAGGGCTACCCCGGGACATGAGTGAGCAGAGGCAGGGTAGGCCTGGACAAGAGAGGGCCCGTTCCTGACCTGGTTCTTCTCTGGGTGGGAGGGGCCTCAGGCTGCAGATCTAGAAGGCCCTTTGCCCTCCTTGGAGCACAGGACAAAGGGCCAGGTCTGTACTTCCAGGTCTCTGGCCATGGGAACCACTGTCTAGCCCAGAATCACCCAGAGTCCCTCAGAAGCATCTCTGGGAAGGAGCCCTGGGGCGTGAGTGGCAGGGGAATTGGAGTGAGAGTCCCAGGCCTGGAGGTCTGGGCTCCCAGGAGCCTGCAAGGGTAAACCCTGCATCTCCACCCTCTGCCACACCCTGCACCACCGGCCCACAGTGTTGTTGAAGCGTGAGTTGAACCTGTCCACAGGTATGGACGGGATACAGCACAGCACACAGCCCAGTGAGGCGGAAAGTCCCATACAAAGTGGGGTCCATCTCCCACCCCTCAGAACACAGGGCATGGAAGGAAGGGGATGATATCCTCCCCAAAGGAACCCAGGGCGGTGCCCCAGCCAGACACAGGACAGGCGGGACAGTGTGCAGGCTCCCAGGTGGCGACTGGGGCCCAGGGAGTGGCAGAAGGTCTGGGAAGCGGATCTGAACCCCCATGAGGAGTTGAGATCCATTCAGGGGACCCCTGTTGAGCACCTACTGTGTGCCTGATTGGAGGATGACACACTCTTTGGAGGACAAGCTGGGGCTCTAAGAGGTGCCTGAGAAGCTGAGGAAGGGGCCCTGCCCTCCCCCTGGGTCTGGTTACTGAGATGGGGTGAGCTCTGGGTAAGGGCAGTTGGGGGTGTGGTTGGCTGCCCGGGGATTTGTTCTCCAGGGACAGATGCGGACGGCTGGGGAGCAGGTGCATCCTTGTGGCTGCACCAGATGGGGCAGGCCACCGCCATCCTTCCTGGCCCTACCTGCTTCTCAGGCACCTGCTGGCAACCCTAGAGGCTGCTGGAGCAAGCCTGACTGCCTAGCAGGTTTTTCCGGTTTGGGCAAGAACACCTCCTTACACCCCATTAAGCACCCACAGCGGCCCTAGAGATGAAAGGCAGCTCCCCTCTGGGGGTGTGGGGCGGACTGGGTCTGCGTTTGGGAACAGGCTTTGGAGGCAGGCTGGTTTCTGGGGCTCCGTGTCCAGGGTGGCAGAGGACAGAAGCCAGGGTGGTCCATCCCCCTTCAAGGACGAGCATCAGGAAGCCTGGCTTCTCCTGTAACTGGCTTCGTGGCCCCAGGCACGTTCCCAAATGCTGCCAGGTTCTGCAGTAAGCGCCTGTCATGTTTTCCCCTGGCACCACCTGCACGCTTAGTGAGACGAAAGTAGCAGAGGTGGGATTTCAACTGCGGGCCTTTGGATTCCAGAGTCTGGGCTCTAAACTGGTACTTCTCATCCTGTTTCTTAAATTACTGTTTGTAATCCTTGCAGACCAATCTTCTATCAACCCCGCCTGGATGCCAAGAGCAACATCAAATTGCCATGAAAGTTGAGAGTAGTCCCAGGGAGCCTGCTCTGACTGTGGTGGTAACCTGTCCGTGCCTCATTTTCCTTCTCTGTGGGAGGTGGTGAGGGCAAGAGCGCCGACCACACTGACAGCAGTCCATGTTAAATTAGTGCCCGTAGTGTTGGCCCAGGCTGGCGCTGTAGCTCTCAGGACAGACAGCCAGCCTATCTGTTCAGGTTGGGGTTCTGTGGCCTGGGGAATGAGAGTAAGAGTGCTACTCCCACCTGGTGGCGTTGTGCCCGGGGAAGGGCTTTGTAAACTGTGGAGGGCTGTGCCCAGGTCAGCGAGCATGCTCAGTGCCTGGCCCAGCCCGTCTTTCTGAGTCCGAGGGGAACTGGCTTTTCATTCAGGGCTTCGGCCCCAAGTACACCTGGACTGAGGCCCTGCCTGCCAGCCCTCACCGCTCCACAGGTGGGCATGCAGGGGCTCCCACCCCTCCCGGGGGTCCCCACCCTCTGCGCACTCTGTGAAAGTAGCGTTCATGAGGTGACTGAGCAGCACATCTTCGTGTTGCTGCTGCTCGCAGCTGATGGCAGCTTGTGTGGACGGCTGTGTCTGTGTGTGCGTGTGTCTGTGTGTACACTGTCAGCCTAAACTCGCTGCCAGCTGTCCCACCCCCCGGAGATCCACGGAGGCATTACGTGAATGAGAGAGGCATTCTGGACTCCTCTCCTGGCATAAATCCGTCCTCGCCTCGGGTGTGTGGGTGACTGCAAAATCAATGTTGATTACGACAGACAGCGGCAGCTTCAGGAGGCGGTGGCGGCGGCAGCGGCGGCGGCGGCTGCCAGGGGCTCTGTTGGGACCGAGGCCTGGGATGAATCATCACTCTGGCTGCTGGGCGGGCGGGGAGAGGGCTCTGCGCCCAGACCACACTCCTCACCCGGCTGGTCCCCCCGGGCATGCCTCTGTGTTCCTGCCACCTGGCCTTGGTATATGGAACACCACTCATCACGCTCCCTGGGCTAACGGCCTCCCAACAGCACTGGGAAGTGGGCACCACAATCCCAGGCCCCAGAAGGGGAGACTGAGGCATGCACAAACCCACGTGTAGGGGTGGAGCCAGATGCCACAATGTGTGCTGAGCCTCGGTTGCCTCCATGTGTCAATTGACAAGGAAGAATGTTCTTGACCCCTTAACGCTTAAAAGAGAAGAAAAAAGCAGCAAGGTGACTTGGTGCTCTTGTGGTACCCCACATGCTTATTGCTTATTTCCTGTCTGGAGTTTTGCTCTGCTGTTCCATGGTTCTTGTCACTCTAACCAAAATGTGAGGTCCCCAAGTGCGGGGATCTTTGCATCCCAACAGCAGCCAGCACCAGCCTGGCCCCTGGGAGTGACAATAGTAATAATGATACTGTAATAATAGTAACTTCCTGTCACGGAGCCCTTGCCTCGCACCGGCCTCGTTATTTTCTGTATGGCCTTTGTATGAAAAGCAAAGCGTCTAGGTCAGATCCAAGGATTCTACCCTCTGCCGCTCTGCCTTCTGTGCCTTGGTTTCCCCTTCTTCCCTGTCGAGTGGGTTTTGTTTTCCAAGATCCCAGGCTTTTTATCCGTGATCTCATCAGACACAGGCCCGGCCTGATGGACAAGGACCTCCGTCCAAGGCGGGTCCTTCGCACATTACTGTCCCCACCTCACAGGCAAGGAAACTGAATCCCAGGAGGGTTGAGGGACTTTCCCCGGGCCACATGGCTCACCAGGGCAGAGCTGGGTCCCTCTCCTCTCTGTCCTGCTCCTGGGGTTCCTGGGGTGCTAAGCCAGGCAGGGGAACAGAGCTGCTGGGTCCTTGGCACATCTGTGGGCTCCAAAGGCCTGGACACTGGGCCTCGCTGTATGCAGTGGGGAGTGTAGGGGAGCCAAGACTTCCAGGGAAGGGATCCCACATGAGAGTGCTTCCTTTTCTCAGAGGCAGTTTAGGGTCATGGCAAAGAGGGACTTTTGAAGAATGGGTGGATCTCACAGCCCTGTTTGGAGCGAGAGGAGCTGGGGATCCTGGGCAGCCACTTGCTGTGTGCCTCTGGCTGAGGCCTGTGTTTCACCCCAACCAGGCAGGTGGGGTGGCAGGGGCTGCAGGTTGGTGGGCTTCCCTGGACTGCAGGGAGTTCCTGCCAGGGCAGCACGGAAGGGTGAGGCTGGGTCTCGCATCCACCATCTAGGTTTTGCTCTTGCTTCATCCTGAGGGGCCTGCAGCACAGGTCCTCAGCCTAGACTCAGGGAAGGGAGCCAAGCCCCCTAGGGTGCCGTGGCCCCCTGGGGTGCCCTGTAGCTTCCCTCTGCCGGTTGGAGGTGAGATCAGTCAAGAGCCTGCATGGTGGCAGGCAGGGGGCCCATTCCAGGATTTCTGGCTTGATCCTCAGAGATGACCCAAGAGAGAGAAGGCTGGGACTGAGCTGGAGAGGCCCGGCTGATGAAATAGCGTTTTGTATGTATGTGTGTTTTTTTCCCTCCTTCCTTCCATCTTTTTTTTTTAGCGAGAGATAAATAAATGTTGCCCTGAGATGACAAGAGAACATTGAAGGAGATGAAAGGAGAGTAAAAGGGAGTGAGAGCCCAGAAGCAAAGGACAGAGGGGCCCTGGGACTGTGCACTGCAAGGAGGGGAGAGATGAAAGGGGAAAGATGGGAACACAGGACCGAGCAGCAGAGCGGTGGATGGGGTTGCCACGGAAACGGAAGGAGGGGAGGAATGGAGGGAGAGGGAGGCTGGATGGAGAAGGCTGAGGGCGCCGCACGCACACACGCACACAAGGGGCTGGAGACCAGCTTGACGAGCAGGGAGGGAAGCCATGAGGGGCTGGCTCCCAGGGTTGAACCAGGCCCCATTGTGGGGAAACCGAGGCCGGCAAGGGAGGAAGACACAACCCAGAAAGCTCATCCATGCCTGCACCTGGCAGGGTGGAGGGACCTGGGTTTGGGGCCTGGGTGGGCCTGCAGGCACTGCCTCTCTCCCAGCCTCAGTTTCCACTCCTGGGAAGTGGAAGTGGGGCTCCCCACCCGAGAGGGCCGCCTGGAAGCCTCATCATGGCACCTGACCAAGGTCCAGCCCAATGAAGGCACCTGGTGCTCCTTCACTGTGGTTCTTATCTTTGTGCCGTGAACTTGGGAGCCCAGGTTTTGTTGGATTTTCCCCTGTTGGATCAAGCTGGTGATCGTTGGGTCCAGCGTACTGAACCTGGGTGGGAGACAGAGGTGCTTTTTTTCCTGTGGGACAGAGCCTGCCTGAAACTGCCCCTGGGCACAGGCACTGGACCCGAAGCTCAGGGAAGGGATGTGCAGAGGCTGTTGGGTGGGCTCCTAGGCCCAGCCCTAGGGACTCTGTGCAGCCTGGAGGCGGAGGCATGTCTGGGGCAGAGGCGAGCACATTTGCAGAAGGCTCAGGCAAGGATTTTCCCCACATCTCATCCATCCATCCATCCACCCTAGGGCTCAGGGACTGTGTCGGTTCCTTTCCCCTTTCCGTCTCATAGGGCCAACTCTGCTCACCTCTGACCCAGAAACAGATACAGTTGTGAGTCGTTGGGACTGTACCAGCGTTCTCCAGAGAAATGGAAACCGTAAGATTTATATATACACAGAGAGAGAGAGAGAGAGAGAGAGAGAGATTTATTTTAGGGCAAGCCTGAAATCTGCAGGACAGGCTGGAAACTCAGGCAGGACTTCTGGGATGTGGTCTTGAGGCAGAATTCCTTCTTATCTCTCTGGGAGATTCCAGTTGTTCTCTTAAAGCGTCAACTGCTTGGAACAGATCTGTTGGAATTAGGAAGGGTAACCTTTGTTCTTTGAAGTTGGCTGGTTGCAGGAGTTAATCACATCTACACAGGAGCTCAGGGGAACACCTAGATGAGTGTTTGACTAACCACTGGGCAACACAGCCTGGCAAAGTCCCACGCGACTTTAACCTGATCTTCCCAGGCTGTGGAGGATGCCTTCACCCTGCCCTAGAAGCTGTACCTGATCCTCTGCGTGAGGATACTCACCCGCTGCAGGGAAGGGCAGTCCTGGCAGAGGGATCAGCCAGTGCCAAGGCCCTGAGGCAGGAAACAGCCATGGGCGTACAGAGGAGCAGGAGACTTAATGAGGGGTCAAGTGGAGCTTGGTTGGGGAACGCCACCCTACTGGACATGAGGCTGAGAGTGGGCATTCTAGTCCCTGCTTTGCTGTCTCACTGTGTGGCCTTGGACCTGTCTCTTCCCTTTCCTGGGGCACAAAGAACCTCAGGCCCCCATGTGGTGTGTGGGAGGGTGGCACACGGGTGGCTCAGCAGGTCTGTCCACAGAGAAAAGGGGAAGCTGAGGCAGAGAGTCTTCTGAAGAAGAGACTCACACCCTCCCCTGAGGTGCTCCCCGCCCCCCATGGCCCCTTCCACTGCAGAAGTGAGACTGAGGTTTGCACAAGCCTCCAGCTTTTGCTTTCGCTTCCTCTTCCTGTCTGGGGACGTGAGCAGGGCTTGCCTTTACGTCTCTGCTGAGGAGACCAGGAGGGTAGGGCAGTTTTGGAAGTCCCACCAATGATTTTACAGACATGTCCACACCTGGGACCTCCTTTCCTTTCGCTGGGCCCAGGTTCCTGCCCCGCCCACTCCCAGTTCACCTTCTCTGGGAGCCTGAGGCTCTGGTGGACAAAGGGCCCAGAGACACCCAGGCACACACGCACACGCGCACCAACAGGACAGTGGGTGCCAGGGCAGAAAAGGAAGCAGGAGCCAGATCCCAGAGGCCTTGAGTGACAGGCGGAGGAGCGGGCCCCTCTGCTGTCCACTCTGTGGGGCCCTGACTACCTCCCTCAGGCCCCAGCTGACCCCACCCATGCCTCCTGCCACCCAAAGGTCCTGGTACCTCCACTGTTGCTTGAGCCCACTCTAGGCTGCTCTCTGAGGATGGGAACTTTATTTTGGTCCCCGCTGTGTTCCCACGACCAAGACTAGCACCCCGGCACCCAGCAGGCACCCAGTGTTGAACCAGTGTTCCAGTGGCAGAACTGGTTGTCAAACCCTCTGGGTCGCCGGGGGGTCAAAGCCAAGACAAGGGGCCCAGGGGCCACCCTGCCCTCCCCGCAGCAGCCCGACGCCTTCTAGGCCCCTCCAAGGCAGTCATCAGAGGACATCATGACAGTGTGCTTGGTGACACCCCAAGGCTGGGTTGGCAGCAGCCCCAAGACTTCCCATATCTCCAGCAGGTGGTGGGAGTTAGTCAAAGAATAGGCAGAACCTACTGGCTCTGCCTTCAAAATGGTTCCTGTCCCGCCATCCCCAAGGCCAGCCAGGGTCGGAGTGCGCCGTCCACCCGCGCTCTAACCCGCTGTTCACATTCTGGGGACCCCTGCCCCCCACAGGTCCCCGGCCCTCCCCTGGCTGTCAGAGCCAGGGGTGCCTGCAGGGGTTTCAGTGAGAGGAGGTGCAGTCACCAGCAGAAACCCTAATGAGCCAGGCGACCTGTCCAGGGTCACACAGCCAGTCACTGATTCGTTTGACAAGCCTGTGTCAGTGTTCATAGCAGGAGAGGAAAGAGCTGCGGGAGCTCTGGGCCCTGCCTGGGTGAGGGAGGCTCTCTCCTGGGCCTCTGACCAAGCCTCTGGCCCCTCCCCAGGGGCTGGCCAGACCTCAAGGCCCACTGGAGGGGGAGGGGGGCGATGCTGAGCCCTGAGAAACGGGGCAGCCCTGGGCTGCGGGTCACACCACAGGCCTTTCCTCCCTCTCCACTCTCTCCTTACCCTCCCCCTGCCCTTGCTTTTGTTTCTTGGCCTCCACAGCCTCTTTCTCTCTCCCTCCCTCCCACCCTCTCCCTCTGCTGTGGCCTCCCTTCCCCCATTCCTAGTACACGTCTTTAAACTATAATCAGGCACCTATTCTGTTTCCTCTGTTTCCCTGCCTTTGCCATTTCCTTTCTCTGCGCCCAGGGGACAGTGAGTGCCTGGCTAGGAGGCCGATCTGCACCCGATGACACCCCTCCCCTCACAGCCAAGGGCCAGTCTGAGCTCCCCTTGCCCTGGACATTGTGCAGAGCTTTTGTTCTGAGCCCACAGCACTGGTGGCCAGAAGAGGCCGTGCCCTGAGGACAGTGCCGCCAGGGTGCGAAGGCGGAGGACAGAGCCCGTCCTGGCATGCAGGGGGTGAGAACATGACAGACTCTCCAGGGCCTCAAATGGGGGTGCTATAGCCTGTGAGAAGGAGCCCGACGAGGGGTGAGTGGGAAACCAGAAAGGTGGCCCAGGAGGAAGAGGAAGCGTGACATCAGGCTGCAGAGCCCCCAGCTTCCCACTAGTCACTCCCACCTGTGACGGAGAGAACGTGCATTCGGAATGCAGGCAAATAAGAGGCCCTCTGCCTACTTTCTCCCGGCCTCTGTCTCAGCAGGCAGAGCCTTCACTACGTGCACGCACAAGCACATGTGCACACGCACACACATGCGGGTGGGCGTGTGCACGTGCACACCCGGCTACCCCCAGCATGAACATGGGCGTGGATGCAGGGTGGCCTCTGGGAGCTAAGACTGGGTGCCCAGCTGGGACGTGTCATCCCACCAGGTTGCACAGATGATGGAGCTGGGCAGCGGAGCCCGCTCTGCCTAGGCTGCTCGGGCCCTCTGGAGCACATTAATCAGCCCCGTCCCTGAGCTGTGACATGGGGTCCGAACACCCCCACCCTCACCCCGTGGGGTTGTTTCATGATGAAATGGCTCACTTAGCATGGCACTCAGTGATAGAAACCTAACTCTGCCACCTGTGTTTGTGGCTGACGGCTGGCAGGTCTGTGTCCTCTTCCCCCCCCCCCCAACACTTGGGCACGAATCCCTCCAGAGCAAGGCCCTGGGCACATCCCCTTGTACACGCAGGGACAGACTCCTAACACAGAAACACCCTCTCATCTTCGGCCCGAAAGCCACCACCACCTGCCTGTCACCATAGGAAGGAGACACCTGGTTGGCAGGGTGCAAGCTTGGCTTGTGCCAGGGGTCCTGGCGTCATCGTTAGGCACAGCCCTTTCACTCCGGAGGGTTCCTCCCAACAGGGACAGTAAGTCACACAATGACCCTCCCTGGAGGGGACCATTCCAGACATGGGCTCTGGCCCCCACAGGCAGGTGCTGTCACACTTTGTCCCCAGCTCATCTGCCAGTAGAGTGACATTTGTCTTTGCCTCCATTCCCTGGAAGTGGTTGCCAGGGGAGGGACGGTGCCAGGGACTGGGGCCCGGAGGAAGGGACAGGGAAGGGGACTAACATTCACACTGACCTCACCTGACTTCCCCGTCGTGTCAGGCATTTCATAGAGATGGAATAGAAACTTCTGTTGGTAGGGACAGAACAGGGGCCTCAGTCCTTAGAGATGAGGAAACAGACTTCCCTCGAGGGGATCTGCTTGGGCTACAGAAGGGCCAAGCGCGGACTGAACTCAGAACTCAGGACCAAGTCCCCAGCACAGAATCCACTGTTGAGGGTCAGTTCCTCCTCTGGCCTTGCCCCTGGGGAAGTCCGGGGGAAAAAAAGCTGAGCTTATCGTCTACTCAAACCCAAAGCAGACACAAGGGTGGCCCCAGGTGCTGCTGGGGGCTGCATGGACCAGTAGATGTGGTTCAGCCCACCGAGTGGCTGTGGTAGGCACAGCGTCTCCTCTGTGAAGGACAGGGCCCCCGCCTCATCACCTGCACCTCCAAGCACAGGGCCCGACCCAGCGCAGGGATTTAGCAAATGGTATTTGTCCCACAAATGAACAGGTAAGTTCTCAATTTCCAGAGGTTGTCTGCAGTCACTCAAACGTTTGCTGAACTTGGGGCCCCAGAATGGAGATTCTTCTCAGCTCTGGGGCTTTCATCAGAAAAGACTCCTTCCAGAGACCTCGGCAGCGAACAGTGCTTCTTCGTATCTGTGAGGGCATCCCGAGGAACTGAGCTCCTTCCCCAGAGTGACGACTGAGGTCACAGCCCTTCCAAGGATAGGGTTTTCCATCCCCACTTTTAGATAGGGAGACAGGCACAGAAGTGACTTTGAAATAATAGTGCTTAGTCACTTGTATGTGACAGCTGGGACTTGAGGCTAAGCTGCCCTGACTTCTTAACGGGGCTGGGGGCGGGCCCCTCTAGACTGTTCCAGATGGACCAGAGCCCCAAGTCAGAGGTCCCTTCCATCTGACCCCTTCCACAAGAACTCCACTTTAGGCTTAATAGTTAAGTCTTTAGATTCCGTGTCAGGGAGGCTAAATTCCTGTCTGGCGTATTTTATTTTTAGCTGGCTTCAGGAAGGGGAGGCTCCACTGGCCTGCAGGGGGTTGGAAGGGAGAAGCCAGGCCAGGGCCTGTTTCCTGAGGAAGGGCCACTGCTGGGCCATGCGCCAACTGTGGCTCCATTGTGGGGAGTGGGCGAGGCAGGCAGGAGCCACCCCAGGAATGTCCTCCCTCCTGTGGCATGCCTCCCATGCGCCCAGCCCTTAGCTGGGTGTGGGGGCTTCAGTCGTGAGTCTCCAGCTCAGACCACGGAGGAGGCCCTCCCACATCCGGGCACTGTTCCTGTGAGCTGCCGCCCCTGGAGGCCAGGAGAGGCCAGCAGAAAGCATGGGGCCTGCCAGCAGGGCAGCAAAGCCCCAGGAACAGGTGGAATTTGAGAGCCACCTGGGAGGCTGCTGGTGGGAGGAGCCAGGAGCACAGCGGGGTTGGAAACGGGTAGGAAGAGTGGGAGCCACGGGAGGACACCCACGTGCTTGAGGTCTGAACCTGGACAGAGGGGCATGTTGGCTTTTTAAAGGACCTTTTAGCTCGCAGAGGGAGGGAGGCTGAGAAGCAGGGGGCCGGTGCCCCCTCAGACCGTTGCCTCAAACAGGCTCACCTCTGCTGAGTCCTGCTCTCAGGTCAGATCTCGCATGGAATCCCAATCCACACATCAGAAAACAAAACTTTATTTTTCATCGGTATACATTTGGACATTTAAGTGCATCACATTTAGATAATTAAGAACTGTGACCCATGGGGGACCAGGTCACTTAGTGTCGGGGTGATGGGTGGGAGCCACTGTGTGAGGTCGGCCTTGGCCCTAATTTACATTTGTGTGTCGCCTTGTTTTTGCCCAATATGCATTCTTTGCAAAACTGAAGCCCCTCCTCATTCGTATGGACAGGCTGTCGCATGTGGTAACAGTCGTGTGACACCTCACTGTGGTCTCAAGGCCCGGGCAAAATCAATCACCTTGGCAACACAGCTGGTGGGGCCGCCCAGTGCGTTGGAATGAGGTGTGCTGTGTATACCTGGGAGCAGATGGGTTTTACAAAATCAGCTTTTAAAAATAGAGGAGTCCTTCCTTCTTGTGATTTTTAGTCAGGAGGGCTTTCAGGGCATGCTTTGAGAACCGCTCCACCTCCCTGTTTTACAGATGGGAAGACTGAGGCCAGAGGGGCTGGGGACGTAATTTGGGGTACCCATGCACCCCAAATTATCCGATCCCTTTCTGACTACGTGTGTCTGTCTGTGTGTGCAGCAGCGAGCCCGCAGTACTAATGCACCCTTCTCCCCTCCCCTGCAGCAATGCCCTCCTAGCCAGCCGCCCAGGGATGGAGGGCTTCATGGACTCAGGGACACAGACGGACGCCGTGGTGGTGCTGTCCTTGGCTCAGGCTGCCGTGCTGGGCCTGGTCTCGGAAAATGAGCTCTTCGGAGCCACCATAAGCGCGGAAGCCTTCTACCCAGACCTGGGGCCTGAGCTCTCAGGGGCTTCCATGGGGGAGCCGGGGCCCTCAGGCCCCGACGTCTACCAGCTGGCCTGCAATGGACGGGCCCTGGAGGAGCCAGCGGAGGAGGAGGTGCTGGAGGTGGAGGCAGCCTTCGAGAAGCACACCCGGCGGAAGACACGGCCACCTGTGCGACTAGTGCCCAAGGTCAAGTTTGAGAAGGTAGAGGAGGAGGAGGAACAGGAGGTCTATGAGGTGTCTGTGCCTGGGGACGACAAGGATGCAGGCCCCGTGGAGGCGCCAGCCGAAGTGGCGGTTGGCGGCTGTGAGTCGCTGGTGCAGAGCAGTGCGGTCAAGATGATCGACCTCAGTGTTTTCAGCCGCAAGCCCCGGACGCTGCGGCCCCTGCCCCGAGCCCCGCGGCCAGAGCTGGATGTAGCCCCCTACGACCCCCACTTCTCCGACCCTGCCCGGGACGTCTTCCCGGAGCCCAGTATGGCACTGCCCGGGCCTGAGGCCTTGCCAGCAGAGTGTGGTTTTGAGCCACCCTCGCTGGTGCCCCTGAGTGACCCCGAGGCCCCCACCATGGAGTCCCCCGAGCCCGTGAAGCCGGAACAGGGCTTCGTGTGGCAAGAGGCAGGCGAGTTTGAGGCGGATGCGGCAGGCTCCACAGTGGAGCACCACAAGAAGGCCCAGCTGGACCGGCTGGACATCAACGTGCAAATCGACGACTCCTACCTGGTGGAGGCGGGCGACCGCCAGAAACGCTGGCAGTGCCGCATGTGCGAGAAGTCCTACACATCCAAGTACAACCTGGTGACGCACATCCTGGGCCACAACGGCATCAAGCCACACTCCTGCCCGCACTGCAGCAAACTCTTCAAGCAGCCCAGCCACCTGCAGACACACCTGCTGACGCACCAGGGCACCCGGCCTCACAAATGCCAGGTGTGCCACAAGGCCTTCACGCAGACCAGCCACCTCAAGCGCCACATGCTGCTGCACTCGGAGGTCAAGCCCTATAGCTGCCACTTCTGTGGCCGTGGCTTCGCCTACCCCAGTGAGCTCAAGGCCCACGAGGTGAAGCACGAGAGCGGCCGCTGCCACGTCTGCGTCGAGTGCGGCCTGGACTTCTCCACCCTGACCCAGCTCAAGCGCCACCTAGCCTCCCACCAGGGCCCCACCCTCTACCAGTGCCTCGAGTGCAACAAGTCCTTCCACTACCGCAGCCAGCTGCAGAACCACATGCTCAAGCACCAGAATGTGCGGCCCTTCGTGTGCACCGAGTGCGGCATGGAGTTCAGCCAGATCCACCACCTCAAGCAGCACTCGCTCACCCACAAGGTACGGCTGCTGCCCCGTGTGCCCCAGTGTGCCTGCGCCTCCCCCCCTGCACCGCCCCCGCACTCCCCCTGGGCCAGGGCTCCGACCCCTCCTGTCCTTCATCCCCAGCTTCCCAAAGAACTGGGCGAGATCATTTAGGGCATCCTAGACATGGTTCACAAGTGAACAGTTCCTGTTTTTCTAGTGATGTTTACGAAAAATATGTAATTGAGATTAGTTGTCTTTTAAATAATCGAACCTGACTTATGTAAAAAAATTTTTTTTTACTGAAACGTTTGAGGAACCCTGGGTCCTGCCTGCCCTCCTGCTTTATAGATAGATGGGAGGGACCTACAGACGGGTTCCTTTGTTCCTCATAACAAAAGTATGTCAAAACCTGCAACTTCCATTTAGGAAAAAGCTAAATATATTTCATGTAAAAGAGAATACAGTCGGGAAGCATATTAGTTGTGGAAGAGTATATCTGGGTTTCAAATATGGCCAGAGTGGCAAAGTGGATGTGGAGAGGGAAGATGGGGCCATGCTCTTCTCAACCTTGATCTTCTCCCCTCCCTCCTCCCGCCCCCTCCCTTCAGGCTCATCGCCACCCCGCCTTTCAGCCCGAGTCACCTCCTCCGAGAGGCCCTGATGACCAGGCGGGTGGAACGAGGCCTCTCAGGTCCCACATCCCACTCTGGCGCTCGGCTAGCACCCTGGTTTCCACCCCAAACCCAGCCAGCTTGCACACCTTGAAGCGCTGTGCAGACAGCTTCCTCTCTTCATCGGGGTGGCCTCAGAGACGCCCCAGGGCAAACTGGTGTCCTTGCCTCTCACCGTGGACGCTGCACACACGGTGATGGGGGAGCAACAGTGTGCAGGGCCGAGGACCTGGCCCACCCTGGCGCTGGGACGTTTTCCACTAGAGCAGATGTGATGTGTAGGCTCGGGCCAGGTGCCCCTGCGCTTGATTGGTGTAGCTGCGAGAGCATCGTGTTAAGAAGGATTCTGCAGTGGAATCTGGGCTCAGCCCCATCCCCAGAACGTGCCTGAAGCACAAACCAGACGCTGATTGTGAGTGTCCTCGGGGAGTGCGGAGTGCGAGTGATGAGTGCTAAGTTCACAGGCTATTTGTCATCTTTCTCCTCTGCTGAAACTCCCCACCTGTCTGCAAAGTGTTAAAAGATACATAATGCAGTGAAGAAAAACTGAAAGGCAAAAATCAAAGGCTAATCCGATTGGAAACATTCCTCTCGTCAGCCTAAATTTGTTCGAAGTGCCAGGTGCTTGCTGGGTGTGCTCCCAAAGGGCAGGGCCCCCTGGTGGTCACATGTGTCTTCGCGCCTCCAGCGAGCCTGGAAGGCCCAAGACATACCCCGTCCTGCTAAGAGAAATAGACACCAGAACCGTTCAATTATGATCCAACACTTTGTACCAGCCACAGGGATGGCAGCTGCAACCACAGAAATGTGTCTGTCCCACTGGGATTCTACTAACTGGGGTTCTAGCAAAGAGTTTGGCTCCCAAGTTTTGCACTAACATTTCTCCCCAATCTGTGCCCACAGCACCCTGCCCTCCTCTGGGGCTACCTCCAGACCGTGTGACAAAGCCCGGTGATAGTCCAAACCGTCTAGACACTCTGTCTCTGGCACTGAGTGCCCCAAACCCCACCAATAATGAGAATTACCTACGGAACCTGCCGAGCCACCAAATCCCACCGAATGGGAATCTCCAGGGAGCGGCCCAAGTGGCTGTTCCTCCATTAGGAATCACATATGGTCTTTAGTGCCAGGGAAGGTTGGGAAACTCTTGGGGGTCAGTGAAGGGCTCCAAGTTTTGAGGGGCCTAAATTCTACACAGACCTGAGTGTCACTGTTTCCTCAGGTGCCTGTACCATGAATCATATTCTCAAAGGGGTCTGTGAGCAGGAAAGACCACTGAGGAGGGAAACCCACAGATACATCTGGATGTGAGGAAAGAAATCTGCACCCACCAGGCTAAACCTGCATCTTCCAGGCCACAGGCCGGCCCCTCATGCCTGGTGTGATGCTGGTTTGTAGCTACGTGCCTGGTCCATGGTTGCTGAGTGAATGAATGAATGAATGAATGAACTAAAACATTTGCCTGGTGAGCCAGAGACAGCAGGTGTGTAGGTAGGAACCAATCTCTAACCTAATACTGGAAGGCTTCCTGGAGTAGGGGGCCTTGCCCTGGCACTCTCCCCGTGGTTTTAAACTAGTGGTCCGTGTTTGGGACACCCCCAGGAAGTCATTTCCCTGTAGCTGCACAGATGCCCTGGCCCTGACCCTCACTCGCCCCCACCCCCGCAGGGTGTGAAGGAGTTCAAGTGCGAGGTGTGTGGCAGGGAGTTCACGCTGCAAGCAAACATGAAGCGGCACATGCTCATTCACACCAGCGTCCGGCCCTACCAGTGCCACATCTGCTTCAAGACCTTTGTGCAGAAGCAGACCCTCAAGACCCACATGATTGTACACTCACCGGTGAAGCCATTCAAGTGCAAGGTACGTGGCCCTCCGTCCCCACGCGGAGCGGTCCCCCGGGCGGCCTGGCCAGGGCAGGCAAGTTGCTGTGTAGTGCATAGGGTTGGCCTGGTTGAGGGGAGCTGCCTGGGCTTCGAGGAGTTGGAGTGGGCGGTGGGACTTCAGATTCCACAAGCGGCTGAAGTTGTTTGTGTTTTTTGAAAGTGGGGGGCCATCCTGGCACAGCCACAGGGAAAGAGCCCAGGACCAAGACTCGATGCCATCAGAGATCCGAGGCCTGGATTCCTGACCTCCCCAGCTCAGGGAGTGCAGGGCAGTCCCACAGAATCAGCAACTCATGTGGGGCCTCAGTTCTCTGCATCTCAGGCCTCTGGGGCAACACAGGAAAGAGCAGAATGAGCGCTGTCCATAGGGAGTGGGGCTGCAGCCCAGCCGTGGAGGCAGGAGGGGGTCGGGGTTCTGGAGGGCAGGTAGGTGGGTGGACTGATGGGGCCCGTGGTGTCTTCCAGGTGTGTGGAAAGTCCTTCAACCGCATGTACAACCTGCTAGGCCACATGCACCTGCACGCGGGCAGCAAGCCCTTCAAGTGCCCCTACTGCTCCAGCAAGTTTAACCTCAAGGGCAACCTGAGCCGGCACATGAAGGTCAAGCACGGTGTCATGGACATTGGCCTGGACAGCCAAGGTGGGTGGGCCACGCGCAGCGGATGGAGCCGGAGCGGTGCCCTCACGGCACATGCAGGAGCCTCCTGTCTGGTGAGGGGGGGTGGGAGGCTGGCCAGGCCTGAGACCTCACTGGGGTGGGCTCAGGTCTGGAGAGGGGGAATGCTGGAGGGCCACTGTGGTGATGATGGGATGTTCGTGTATTCTTCAAAGGACTTAATTTAAGTAGGCTCACATAAACTATATAATAAAAATAACAACATTTTATGGAGTGCTAATTGTGTGCCAGGCCTTTATTAACTCATGTGACCCTCACAGGGAGGTGGGTGCCCTTTGACAGAGGCAGAAACTCCAGGACTGAGGAGTTAGGTAACTCTTACAAAATCACAACACACAGGAGGTGAAAGACACTTTATCTCATTACGGAGCGATGATGTGAAATAAAAGGGTGGGAAAGAAAGTAGCAAATGGGAAAATGGCAACTGGGAAGGTAAGGGAGAGCCAGGTGAGGTCACAGTGCCACTCATCCGACAGGCACACGGGGGGAGCTCTGAGCTTCTCAGTAGCCAAGGCAAAGAGTGTGCTTGTCCTCTTGGGTACGAGATGGCTGCCAGTAACCTACAGCAGCGATGTGCTCCTTTGTCCACATCCAGTGGGAGAATTAAGAGCCTGCTCCCCTTTGATCTATGAAACCAACAAGAATATTCTAAGAATTCACAAGCCAGCCTTTCCTCATAGTTCACTGGCCAGAAGTGGGTCCCACTCATTTGGCCAGCAGTGGGCTTTCCCATCAGACCAGTGGTTCCAACAGAGGGGGTGAGTCTGTCCCCCAAGGACATTTGGCCATGTCTAGACACATTTTTGGTTGTCCCCACTGGGAGGGATGCTGGAAAGCATCCCACAAGGGACAGGACAGTCCCCGCAACAAATAAGATGGCCCCAAATGTTAACAGGGCCAAGGTTGAAGTCCCTGCCTTCGACTTACCAGGGCTACTGCCCCTGGTCTGGGATCCATTTCTCCCCAAAGCACATTATGTGTCCTGGGTGGACGGGGCAGAATGTGCACTGGGGCTTAGCCCCAGTCCCTGGTGGCCACCCTCCCAGGGTCCCCAGATCTGGCCCCAGGCTGCCCTCCTCCTGTGACTCATTGGAAGGCAGCCCAGGCCTCCAGTGTGGAGTTTTCTCTCTGGCTCCTGTTCCAACAGTAAGCATTATAAGAAGATGTTTATTTGATAAAATTAGAGGAGGGCACATCCTCTAATTAAGAGTTTTTGCCTTATCCTCTGTTTTAACCTCCCTCGGGCATTTGTCCTTGGAGAGCCAGGCCCCAGAGACCACTGGATAGAACTGGCTTCCAGCATGAATGCTGCAGAGGTTCAGAGATCGGCTCCCCCACTCTCTAGCCGCCCCCCCGCCCCGCCCACCAGGTGAGGCAGAGCAGCGTAGTGGACGAAGACAGCCGCACTTGCTGAGGCCCTTTGGCAAGTGGACGAACCTCTCTGAACTTCCTTTTGGTTTCCTCACTGGGGTCGCTGAGAGCACGTTAATGAGCTCACACCCAGCATGCAGTAGGTGCCAAATGAGTGCTGATGCAGAGACAGGGTACAGGGCAGCAGGCTTTCCTGTGGCCAAGGGGACCACATTGCAGAGAGTAAGTTTAGTGACTCAGGAAGAGACCACAAAGGCAGAACCCAAAGAACCCAAGGCCAGGCCTGCACCCCGCCCCATCCCCCTGCACACACAGGTCTAGGGCTCAGGTCTGGGAAGCCGCTTCCCAGTCGCCGGCTTCCTGTGTGGGGGTGGCCACCTCCTCACAGGAGAGGCAGCACACGGGCCTCACTTTGTGCCCCTCTTGCAGACCCCATGATGGAGCTGACAGGCACCGACCCCTCCGAGCTGGATGGCCAGCAGGAGATGGAGGACTTCGAGGAGAATGCCTTCACCTACGCTGCTGTGGACAGCAGCGCCGAGGCCAGCGTCCTAACCGAGCAGGCCATGAAGGAGATGGCCTACTACAACGTGCTCTAGCCCACGCCGGGCCGCCCGGACCGGGGTGAGGAGGGCCCGGGGTGTGGGGGTGAGACCTGCGGGCTGCAGGCTGTGCCTGCCACTGCGGAGGCACGAGCTACTACTGCCCCACTGCCCCGAGCCCTCCCTGCTCCCCACTGAGTCGTGTGCACCACGAGGGACTTGGAGACCAAATGGACTGCACCCCTGGCCTCGGCTGTGAACTGGAACCAGGCCCCAGGCATCCCGGAGAAGGGAGGGCAACGCAGGGGCCCAGGCCTGGTCTCCGAGCCTGCTGCCAGGGGGAAGGCAGGGGACATGTGGACAGGGGCCGTTTGGGGATGGATCCTGAGGGCACAGGTGCTGGGTGTCCCCAGGCCCAAGCAGAGCTGGGGTAGCCCTCCTACTGGCCCCACAGGGGTCCTGACACTGGAAGAAGAGGCTGTTTGAGACAGGTTTTGTTTCTCCTCCAGACCAGCTCCTGCCTCTGGGGGTGTCTGAGCTCCTGGGCTGGTCAGCACCACCTGCCCCCACCCGCTAGCCCCCAGGCTGCAAGAAGCCCAGGCCCCAGAGCCATCTTCCGGCCCTGTCCGTGGACAGCCAGGCAGGGCCCCTGGTGTCTACCTCCTGCTGCCTCCCAAGCCACCCCATCCCCACCCCACAGCCAGCGTGTTTGGCCGAACTGCCTGGTGGGAGAGCAGGTGCAGCCCAGATCCCCACCTCAAACGCCCCCTCCAGCCACCCCCTTACCCCTAACAGGTTTGTATCTTACAGCCCTAAGATAGATTTCCACAAACATCATCCAACTCTCTCTTGATCTGGGGTGCCATGCCAGGCCCCCCTCCCTCCCTGCCCCGTGAACAGAGACGTGAACACACACTAACAGACGGAGGGAGGCCCCGTGCACAAGGGTGCAGGGCACAGTGCAGAGGTCACTCCAAGGGAGCTGTCCTCTGAGGAGGCCAAGGACCACCTGGGGTGGGGGACTGGAGCATATTTCTTATTTAAAGCATAACAAGTATCCCCTTTGAAGATGGGGACAGCCCAGAGTCAGCAGGCTCCCAGGAAGAGCAACAGTGAAAAAGGAAAGTGAAAACCACAGAGGGAATTTTTTTTTTTTTAGCACATTGGGGTATTCGGAAGGTAATTTATGATTACTTTTTTTCCTGTCCAACTGTGTCGCCTATTACCTTTTCTGACGGAGGCCGTTCTCTTTTTCCCTGCGGAAGCTTTCTTGTGTGCTGTGTGTGCTGTGCACCCCCAACCTATAGCAGCCTGGCCGGGCAGGACCAGGGCTGGCAGTGTCACCTGCCAGAGGCTGGAGCCGAGGACCCTGCTCCACCAGAGGCTTGCTCCCTTGCTCACCTGCTCTGCTCGCCTCTATCCCCACACTGGCTCCTGCCCCTGGAACAGAAGGCTACAGGCCCGGGGGGGCGGTGGGGGGGAGACGGCACATTCAGGAATGCTAGGGCACCCAGACTCCTGCCTCCCAGGCTTCTGAGGCCTCCGTGGGGAGGGGCAGGCAGGGCTGTCCCCAAAGGCATGGAAGAAGGTGAAGCCACCAACTTCACAGCCTTGAAGCCAAGGGTAGGTGAGGCACAGCCAGGGGCAGGGTGGGGAACCACTTTGAGGTGCAGCTGCACCCAAGGCTGGACCCCCAGTGAAGCTCCAGGCCAGGCCTCAGGGTGGCTGTGATCAGGACTGAGGGGAGGACAAGGTGGCCTCGGGATCAGGCAGCCAGGTGCGCCTTCTCTGCTACAGCGTATGCTAAGCGACACATGATAGGGCTGAGGCCACCAGCCCCCCAGATGCCCGCCATGATGACCCTCAGGTGGCAGTGACTCTGTCACTGTAGAAGACATTTTCTCCTGCTGAGCAGAAGCATCTTCCCCTGCAAACTACCTCTTCCCACAACGTCTTTCTCCCCTGGTACCAAAAAGAACCCTGTACCTCCTCCTCCTCTTCCTCTCTCCTGCCAGCGCAGTGGCCTTGGTCTTGGGAACCCAAGGGAGAAGGTGTGGGCCCCAGGGTGGGGCTCTCCTCCCCCAGCCCCGCCGTCAACTCTGGCCCTCTGCAAGGTTCGATACTTGAATGCCCCTGCCCTGTGCCTTGGGCCTGGGCGAAGCTAAGAGAAGGGGACAGCACAACTCACAATTTGAGCCGGGAGGGGGGGGGGTCTTGGCCAGGCTCCTGTCCTCCCCACCTCACCCTGGCCTTTGCAAAAGAGGTGTGCGGCCTCTCGGGTGACTCAGAAACTTCTGAACGAATTCCACTCTAACTTATTTTGACGTGTATATGCACCAACCGTTTAGAACTTCCCAGTTGTGCAAAGCCCTACTGTGTTTTTACGTTCCTGTTTAAAAGAAAAGTTTACTTAGCAATAATTATAAATAAATGAATATTCTTTAGCGTGGTGACTGTGAGTGCTTCTTTCCACCCTCCCACACTCTCCCCGCCCACCCCCACCCCCAGAACTTCCGCTCTCCCTGCCGGGGACCATCCTGCGCACTGGAGTGTTCGCTGGTGTGCTCACCTGCAGCACCAGGTACCTACAGGGAGCTGCTCCAAGCCCCAGAGAGGGGGTGACACCAAGACAAGAGCCAGCTCACCATGCCACGCTGGGCTTCAGAGACTGTGTGTTCTGGGGAGCTGCCAGCTCTTTGCTACTGACCGCAAGAAGGGGCTGGAAATCAAGCTCCCCGCGCCCCACCCCACTAGCTGGGCCAACCAGCGTCAGCCTGCCAGCTTTTCTTCCCACAGCCCTGGCAGCAGAGAGGTCCTTCCAACTGAAGGGGGCGCCAGTGTGGCAGGCCGCTAGAGCTCACCTCCAACCTCACCGGGCTTCCCAACAGTTCAATTTTAGGAGCTGTGAGAGTGCCCCCCACCCCAAATTTGAGAAATGGACTTAGGGTTGCCAAGTATTTATTTTAGTGAGTGAATAAGATACAACTCTTCCCCAGGACATTTTAACACCAAAAGTATAATAGGAGGGTAGTCCTGTAAATGGGATCTATTTAACTTTCCAGCAACTTTATAACCTTACTTTTCTAGTTTTGCTGAAGAATAGAGATGAATCCACTGTCCTGGACTCCATGGGGCCCTTGTTCACGCCCCCAGTCCCCAGCCCCAGGCAGCTGCTGAGTAGGGCTTGTTTTTTGCACCAAGAAAAAGGCAAAGAGGTCTGGAGATGTTTAGAACGTTAAAACCAACAGAGAAAGACATAAATGAAAACATAAGCGGAATCAGTAACCCTCAAAATGATACACAAACCGTGCTAGGAAATTCCAGGGAACCCACAGGCCTGCGACCCCAGAGTCACAGCGGCTACTCAGGTAGGTGGCTCCTGCCAAATGCTACCTGGTCCCCTCCCCTCCCCCCATGGTGGCCCCTGACTGGATTGAGCCTGGGACAGAGATCTAACTGAGCCTGGGTTAGATCTCTAACAGAGATCTAACAGAGATTGCCTGAGGTGTTGCAATCTGTCCCTGGTGGAGACCCCAGGCCTCTGACAGCCTCTGCCTCCAGGCCCCCACTGCCTCCTTCCCCTGAGGGACACACACAGCAGACAGTTTTGTGAAGAGAGTTTAGTAGCTAAATATGGCACCACGTGTTCCAAGGGCAATATAAATTACAGTATGCAAAACATACTGGTAGGTTGAGGTAAAACACACTTCCTGCCTCCCGTCACCATGAGGGGAAATGCAGGTTCTTTTAAAAATGTTTATAAAAAGTGTCCCCTGGAAAGGCCTCCAGAGAGGGCCATGAGGCTCACCCTCTGGCGCATGTGCGAGGATTGGCGTCCACCGCAGGGGGCCGGACCGCACTCTACGCCCCGCTACTGCTGGCCCAGGGCTTTGTCCAGGTTGCTCTTGATGGTGTCCAGGAAGTCCGAGGTGTTCAGGAAGTGCTCGTTCAGCTTCACGCTGCCGAGAGAACACAGTGTGTATGAAGGGCAGAGCCCTCTCTCTCTATCTCTCATGCCCCTGTTGGTGGGGGCAGGGCCAGGCTACCTATAGCCCACAGCCAAAGGGCCACAGCAAAGTCAGTGGGAACCTGGGAAGGTCTGTCTGTCCTTTTCCAGGTGAATGGGCCCCTGGGTACAAGTTGTCCTGGGAGAAGCTGGGAGATGGGTATGGGAAGGGGTGGGCACCTGTCCTGCCCTGGGCTCCTGGCAGCAAAGCTGACTCAGGAGGGGCCTCGGCTTCTTCCCACCTGCCCAGAAGGCCGGCCCTGCCCTCTATCCAGGCCACGCACTTGCTGAGACCATGGATGCAGCCTGCCAGGTCCTTGGTCATGGCTCCACTCTCCACTGTCTGAACACAGACTTTCTCCAGGGTCTGGGAGAACCTGCAGGGCGCAGGGCAGAGTGAGACCTGCAGCAGGGTCAGGGCCCAGCCCCCGCCCACCCTGGGCCCACTCAGGTCCAGCCCCTGCATTCACCGGATGAGGTCCTGGTTCCCGTCCAGCTTTCCCCGGTGCTCCAAGCCGCGTGTCCAGGCAAAGATGCTGGCAATGGGGTTGGTGCTGGTGGGCCGGCCCTGGGGGAAGGGGCCGCAGGGGAATTAAGAGCCAACAAGGCAATGAGGGGACAACTTGGATGCTGCCTCCCACCCCTTAGAGCCAGCGGGGTCTGGGCCCCCAAGGGAGACTGTGCAGGCTCCCCACACTGACCTTCTGGTGTTCCCGATAGTGGCGGGTGACTGTGCCATGAGCAGCCTCAGCCTCGATGGTCTTTCCATCTGGGCACACCAGCACAGACGTCATCAGGCCCAGGGAGCCAAAGCCTGAAGGGCAGGAAGACCCTCCTCTAAGTATGGGTGCCCCTCTCCCCTCAGAACATCTGGACTGAGCCTGCCCACCCTCCTGCTGTCACTCAACTCATGTCCCCACCCACCCCCAACTGTAACTGGGAGGAACACATTTCTGGTTTGTCTACCCTGGTGGGGGGTCTCCAGGGCCCCACACAGGGAAGGAGAGCACCTGGAGGTGGCTGTGACTGGCCTATAAATCACATATCAGTGGCCCCACCTCCAGATGTCCCAGAGCCCATGGTCCCCAGGACCCAAGACTTCAGAGAGTTCTGTGCACCCAGCCTGGCCTGAAGCCAAAAGGCACATTCAAGCAGAGAGAATGACGCCACTGGCAGCCCGTCACAGCGACTGCTTCAGCGGCTGCTCCTTCCAGCTGCTTGAAAGCTTTGTGAGGTCTTTCCAATGTTCCCCAAGTCCCCTGTGAGCCCTTCCGGTGACCTCCTGGACTTCAAAAGCACCCCAGACACCGCAATAAGAATTAGAAAGTCCCAGGAAAGAAAAAGTGGGAGACTCCTATAAGAAAATTCTTCGGCTGAGACGTCGGGCTGTTATCTGAGCCTTCTCCCTCACCCACGCCTTTCTCTCTTGTCTGCTCTGGCCTAGGTGGGAATTGTTCCTGTTGGTGGCAGGGTCGCCAACGAACTTTGCAAAATAAAGCCTGGAGGCTCCCTGCCTTTTCATCACAGCTAGGCCTGGGCTTCCTTTCTCCCCTTCTCAGGGCTGGACCTCACCCCTCTCACTCACCCTTGTTTCCCCTCCCCACCCTGCACTCCATGCTGCCTCTTCCCACCATCTCCCCCTGTTCCTGCACCTCCCTCCCCCAACACTGGGCTCTTTCTCACAGTTCCTCTCTAAGGGCTGGCCCAGGCTTTCTGCTGGAATCTGATCGACCCTTCAGGACGCTTGAGGGCCTGCGGATTTTCCATCTTCCCTGGTATCCTCCTACATACTAAAAGTTCCCTGGGCAAAACAAAAGCTCTGTACTTTCAAGAACTCCCAGTTGTGCTCCATCCCACGTCTGCTTTCACTGGAGCCAAGCCTAGTAACCTGGGACCTGCCCGCGCAGAAACCTCAGCACCAACTTTAATTCCTGTACCCTCCTTTCTCTTCATTCACACCAAGGAGAGGTCCCGCCTCCCTCAGCTGCCGGCTGCCAGGGAGCTCCCGCCCCCTGCCATCCACCTGCCATCCACCGGTGGGGGCGGGGTACCTTGCAGTGAGCCGGCAAGGCTGAAGTTTTCCACCAAGAGTCTGAAAACGACC
Source organism: Anoura caudifer (assembly GCA_004027475.1). NCBI lineage: Eukaryota > Metazoa > Chordata > Mammalia > Chiroptera > Phyllostomidae > Anoura > Anoura caudifer. The sequence goes on along the minus strand of PVKU01004804.1, from coordinate 98,159 downwards.
CCCAGAGGTGAGGCCCAACAACCCACCCCCACAGGGAGCAGGACGCTCCTGCATTACCCTGCGCCAGGATGTCGGACTGCACGTCGCCGTCGTAGTTCTTGCAGGCCCACACAAAGCCGCCGGAAGACTTAAGGACCTGAGCCACCATGTCGTCAATGAGCCGGTGTTCGTACCAGATCTTATTCTTGTCGAAATCGGTCTTATAGTGCCTGGAGGCAAAGGGGCCTGTTATGACAAGAGGAAGGCTGACAGGTTGGGCATCCCTTCCTAGGCGGAGTGCATGGGGACAGCGACCTCCCCAGGTAGCATGAGGGCTGGGGTGGGGCAGGGGGACAAGGAGGAAGGGCTGTGGGGGCCAGGTAAGAGGTGGAAGGAGAGGCTGTTACTTGTCAAAGATGTCCTGGAAGATGTCCTTGAAGCGCCCGTCGTAGGCTTTCAGAATGGTGTTCTTGGTGCTCATGTACAGCGGCCACTTCTTCTGGATGGCGTACTGGAAGCAGCTGTGCGCAAAACCCGAGATGGACTGCAGGGGGAGAAAGAGGTCCCTGGCATGGTCCCCTCGCCGCCAGGCTCCACCCAGGAATGGCACCCTTCCCTGCACAGGACCCAGTCTGGCGATCCTCTGTTGTTTCTGCTGGCCCAGCTCCCCTCTCCCCTACTTGTGGGAGGGAACAGCCCCCAGCTTTGCTTTGGAAAGCTAGCTCCCTGCCTGCAATTCTTAGACCCAATGGCTGCGATGGGAATGGGACCTGTCTTAAGAGTTGACTGTGTCTGGCTTATCCAATCAGAGCGCTCCTCTCTCCCGGGGCCTCTGTGATTGGCTCCGAGGCGGCCATGTGAATGAGGCTGGACCGTCTGCCGGAACCAGCCAAGCTGGCAGGGACAAGCCTGGAGCGGGGAGCCAGGCTGGGAGACAGGCGCTCAGACTCCGTGCCCACCTCACCTCATCAGTGTTGTACATGCCCATGCCCACGCCGCCGGCAGGGAAGTTGTACACCTCCCACTCCTTGGGACTGCTGCCATCCTTCGGGGTGAACACCATCTTGAAGGTGCCGGCCCGGTCAGCCACAAAGTCTGTGGCCTTGTACTGCGGAGACAAGAGGGTGGCTCAGGCCAGGGGCTCCAGATGGGGGTCCCAGGCCGGCCGAGCCCAACTCATGCGGGGGCCCACCTGGTCGCCATGGGCGTGCCTGCCAATGGTGATGGGCTTGGTCCAGCCAGGGACAAGGCGAGGGATGTTTTTACAAATAATGGGCTCCCGGAAGACAGTCCCACCGAGGATGTTCCGGATGGTCCCGTTGGGGCTCTTCCACATCTTCTTCAGCTTGAACTCTAGAAGGGTAGAGATGGGGTGGCACCATTGCAGAATTTGAAGCAAGCACGCAGCTGGAGGAGGGTCCTCACACTCCTCCTGCGGCCCGGCAGAGTGTAGGGTACACATGTGAGGGCCCCGGGGTCAGGCCCCCTGGCTTCGGGATCCAGCGCCACCGCCTGCCTGTGCGTCTCGCGCAGGTGGTTTAACCTGAGCTACGAAGTGAAAGTGCTGATGAAATATGTAGCCCTTCGTGCTGTCGGGAGGATGAAAGGGTCTCCTAGCCGAGTACCTAGCCCTGGGCGGGCCCATTGGGCGATGATTCTTACTCCCACGTCACGCTGGGATGTGTAGCTCAGTTGAACCCCGACAACACACCGCCTCACTCAAGACGTTCTGGTTCCAGCCCAGGACTGCCACTAACAGCCGGTCCACCTTGAGTGCCTAAGACCGTGACCCTCGATTTCCTTGTCTGGAAAATGGCGATTATAAATCCCAGGGTTTGGAAGAGGGAAGAAAAAAAAAAAAAAAGCCTGAGAGAAGAGCTTAGCACTAAAATGATCCCAATACCCTAAGGTCAGTACAACCCAAAACACAAGGAGGAGGCCTGGGGGGTCCACCTTGAATGCTTCCGTCCAGATCCCCGATGCTGCTGGAAATAGGGAGACAAAACTCTGCAAATGCCTAACCCACCCTTTCTTGGAACTTTCCAAACCAGGCCCTTCTATACACACAGAGCCATGTCATGGAAGCCCCCAGAACCAGGGACCAGCAGCCAGTCCAAGCCCAGTGGGGGCACCTCTCTGAGACACCTCCAGGCTGCAGGGGCAGACCTGCAATAATACCAAGACCATGGCGGATACCAGTGATAACCCCCCCCACCCCAGAGCCTCAGCCCCCACCCCTGAGGCTCTAAAGGATACAGGCCTGACACACAGCCCTCCTCTGGATAGAAGTGGCCCTAGGTCTCTCTGTCAACCTGCCTGCAACAGAGTCCAGGGGACCACAGGGGCTAGCTGCCCCAAGAGGCTGTACTCACGGTGACAGCATCAGCATCAGCTTCCTCCTCCTGCTCCCAGTTCCCAATGGCACAGCCACTAGCCAGAGCCACCCAGCACAGCAGAAGCACTGACAGCGCAGGAACAGGAGAGTGGATTCTGGCCTCAGCTCTACCACACCCTGACCGCACACACTGAGGCCACCCCAGCTCCACACACAGGGACCACTGTCTTCCAGGCATTCACGGAGAGGCTGCGGCCCTGTCCCAGCCCCCGCACCTTCCACACGGGCCTCATCAGGGGTGATGGTGGCACACTTGACAGCCACACTGTACTTCTGGGTGGCCAACGCAGAGTCAATGGTGACCTGGTCATCAGTCTTGTCCCGGTGTGGGAGCCCCAGGTCGAAATACTTGAGCTGGACATCCACATGGGGCAGGATGAGCTAGAGACAGATGGCCAGGGCCAGGCATCAGCCCAGAGGACTCTGACTCAGGGGCATGCGCAAGCTATGACAGGGGACACTGAGTCAGGGCTGGGACTCGGGAAGGCCAGTGGCAGGGAGGGGTAGCACAGCTTAGAGCTGCCGTCAGCCATCGCTCAGTGGGGCCCGGCCACCACTGGAGGGCGGCTGGCCGGCAGACCAGACGCAGCCCCTCAGAGGGGGCTCATCCCAGAGCACAGACCATGTGCCCCCCTCGGTGGCCCACTGGCTCAGCCACACCCCAACTCCAGCTGCGTCTGTGTTCCCTAAACAGTGGGCTCCCTCATCTTCCCCATTCAGAAGTGGTGATTCTTGACCTCCTTGTGGATGTACACAAATTGTGGGGTCTTCCCATGGACAGCACTCTCTCCCAGGGAGACCCCGGTGACTTGGAGAAGCCAACAGACCACCCTAGGGACGTGTGCTGCGGTGGCTCAAACATGTCACCACCCTAGAGCATACCCCACAGCCACTGCTCATGATGACATCCCCAAACCACTGAGGAAAGGTTAACTCCATGCACAGCGGAGTAGAGGGGGTCAGGGTGGGTGGGATACAGCGTCAGCCTTGAATCTGCACACAGTTTTAAGACACGCAGACTTTGGCACCAGCACGAGACACAGACTGCTGAGGACAGGCCACGGCCAGACGCCACAAAGAACCCGAGAGTGGTCTGGATACAACAGAAATGTGGACAGAACACCGCTGCCCACCAGGGGACAGGTGAGTCGGGTGGATGGGCAGGGCCAGAAGCAGGGCCTGGGAGAGCTGGGCTGGGGTGGACCGCCACACCCGGCCAGCCACGTGGAAAGCCGCTGCTTCGGGAGGGAGCTACCTTCTCCTTGATGAACTGCCAGATGATACGGGTCATCTCGTCCCCGTCCATCTCCACCACCGGCTTGGCCACCTTGATCCTCTTGTCGGCATCTGGAACAGGGTGCAGATGGCACATGGAATCCCTGGGGAGGCGGGAGATGAGCCCCTCTCCTCCCACCAGACCCATCCGTCCAGGAAGGAGCAGCAGTCAGCCAGGACCCAGCTGCCCAGTGTTCACACCCCTTCTGCAAGGGACCTGGATCCCCCACTGAGCGTGGCTGGCTAGGACCAGTCAGATCTCCTCCCCTGGAATCGGAAGGCAGAGGAGACAGCACAGGGAACCAGACCTGCCGGGGCTGCCTCGTCCAGCAGCAAGCCGGGAGAGGATACCCCGGCGGCTGCCGCCACCTGGATGCCCAGCACACCTTGCAGTGCCCTCTCATCCAATCCGCGTGGTGCTCAGAGCTACCCTGCGTCCTTCCCATAACCTCTGCCACAACGCCCTCTCAGAGCCAGCCTGTCACTCACTTGGTGTGTGGCTTGCAACCCGAGATCCTGACTAATGTGAAGTGAGAGGGACTGTATTAGCACCTCTGCTGTGCCCAACAGTGCACACCACCCTTCATATCATTCCGTTCAGTCCTCGAACCACCCCCAAGGGAGGATTATTCCTCCATTTCAAAGGTGGGGAGGCTATGGTTCCTTCCCAGCTTCCTGCCTAAGGAGGAGTCACACCTCGCACCATAGGAAGTATGGGCTGAGGGCACTTGGGAATGGAGCTCAGATCTCCGGCTCCCAGTGGTTCAGGTGGGCCAGTCCGGGCAGAGACACATCACAGGACTGGTCACGAGGCTGACCCAGGTCCCGGGGGAGAGTGGAGGGGAAACCGGAGCCAGGCGTAGCTCCTCAAGGAAATCCTGACTCATGAGAAAAACCAACAGCCTGGGGAGCAAATTCCAAGGAAAACTCAGGAAAATGGCCCGTCCAATTGATTAATCGGTGCAGGCTGCCTTGCAGGAGGCTTGTTGACCCTCTGAGAGGGGCAAGCGAGCACTCTCCAGGCCTCCCATGTGCTCTTCCGTCACCCACAATCCGATCTGCACAGATGCAGTGAGGGGTCCCGCCATCCCCACCAGAGATGACAGAAGAGGGTTTTCACTTGAAAACACCACCAACCCTGGGGGAAGGGACATCTGCTCAGTTGACACGATGGGGCAGAAGCCCATGCAAAACAGGCCTGGCAACTACAACAGCATGACCACCGAAGCCCGTTTCAGGCGAAAGGGACCACAAAGTTCAGCAGACTGCACCTCAGCGCCCGGCTGTGACTCATGGTGACATCCTGACCCGCCAGGAAAAAGGTTAACATGCGCAGCAAAACGACCCACTTCCCAAAGATATGCAAACAGATTGTTGTTGTTGTTCTCATTTGTTTGTTTGTTTGTTTTTTAATGTAAAAAGAATCTTAGGGATTATTCAGGAAGACAAATGAGTCCAAGGAGCATGGCTTCTGGCAGACAAAATACAGATCCCTCACTCAAGTGTAGCCTCAATGCCCTTGTGGGTCAAATAGACAGAAGCAGAAAGCGCCCTGGCTGGGTAGCTCAGTTGGTTAGAGCATCGTGCCAATGCACCAGGGTTGCGGGTTCGGTCCCTGGTCAGGGCACATACAAGAAGCAACCAATGAATGCATGAGTAAGTGGAACAACAAATTGATGTTTCCCTCTTCCTCTCTAAAATTAATAAATAAAAATGTAAAAGAAAAAGAAGCAGAAAGCAACACCGACTGGAAAGACCTCACTCCCTAGAGAACAAGGGTTTGGGATCCAAGCTATGGAACTCCTTCACCTCTTCTGGTCCCCAGTGTCCACGGAAGGGCTTCAGGATCTGCAGGACATCAGGGGGCTGCAGCAGGGCTAGCTTAGCTTCTAGGAGCATCTCCTGTGAGGTTATTTGATGCGGGCTAATCCAATTTTTAAAGGATAGATTGAACCCTAACCAGGATCCCTGAGGAGAGATTCATTTAGAGTCCAGTAATAAAGGTTTCAAACTTGACCTCCATTCACCTTTTGGGCATCAGGCTGGCAGCTTCTGGCCTATGGACACCACACTTCCTCTGCAAGGGAGTTTAAGGTCAAGGTCACACCAGCCAACCTGCCCGCTGTGCACACAGGAGTCAAACCCTCAGAGGCTATAGGGCCCACTCATTTACAACCAGGTGCTGAGGGCCTCTCCCCGAAACCCCTGAAACACAGCAGGGCTGCCCCCGGGGAGAGAGTGTGAAAGGGAAGACCCAACAGAAACGCAGAGAGAGCAGGCAGAGCCTTTAGCAAAGTCAGCAGGGCAGCCCTGGCTGGTGGGGCTCTGTGAGCTGGGTGTCAGATGGAGGGCTCACCAGTTCAGTCCCCATCAGGGCTCAGGCCCGGGTTGCAGGCCCGGTGTCCAGTTGTCTGATGTTTCTCTCCCTCTCTTTCCCCCTCCCTTTCCCTCTCTCTAAAAATAAACAAACAAACAGGGGTGGGGGTAGGGCAAGGGAGAGTCATGGGGGGAAAATGGGGACAACTGTAATTGAACAATAAAAAATTTATTTTAATAAATAAACAAAATCTTAAAAAAGAAAATCGGCAGTGCAGCCTCCCTGGAAACCAACTTCTCCAAGGAGCTGGGGACAGCGATGGGAAGTGGCAGGGACTCACTCTGTTTGACTTGGATGGTACTCTTCTCGAACACTAAATGGTGGCCACAGTTTAAAAATCAGGAGATTGTAACAATGACAACAAATAATAAATGGGCAAAGGACTTGAGTCACTATTTCTCCAGAGCAATAAAGAGAAGACCAATGAGCTCGTGAAAAAATGCTCAGCACCACTAATCACTAGGGAAATTTAAAACCACAACGAGATACCACCTGATGCCCACTAGAATGGTCACTACCAAAAAACAAAACAAACAAACAAAAAAACAGAACAAAACAAAAAACAGAAAACAAGTGTGGGTAAGGATGTAGAGAAACCGAAACTCACGCCCTGCAGGTGAGGGTGGAAACTGGTATAGCTGCTGCAGAAAACCATGTGGAAGTTCCACTCCGTTTTCTCTGGAACTGCCGTATATGGTCCACAAATTAACGCTGGAATCGCCGTCTGACCCACACACCCCACTCCCGGGCGTACTGGAATTGAAATTGAAAGCAGGGTCTTGGGCACCCATGTTCACGGCAGCATGATGCACTATAACCAAGACCGGGGAGGGACCCCTGTCCATCAGCGGATGAATGGATAAACCAAGGGTGGTGTGAACCTTCGAGAGAAGAACGGGAATTTGGCACCTAATCCAGGAAAGAGAAACTTTCCTCCTGAAGGTTAAACAGTGTCGGAGGCTCTACGTCTTTAAAGGCTAGGCACCCACCTCGCAACCATGGATGTACCTGCTTAGAAACTAATGAAGAAAGAGTCTCCATGTTTCAAGTGATGTTGGAATGACCTCAACTGATTTTAGGACTTGTTCTTTTGTTTCCGTTCCACACAGGCAATTTCACTACAAAATGGTACACCTATATAAATGATGTATGTTACAATGTGCAGTATACTTCCATAAATAGTGTATACTATAACGTAGTATACTTGTAGAAACAGTATATACTACAATGTGGTATACTTATATAAATCTTATACTTACACAAACTTACTATATATACTTATATAAATATACTACAGTGGGGTATACCTACATAAACAGTGTCTACTACAAGGTGGTATACTTACAGACACAACATTGCCACATTTCCCAAACCATCTTTCAACCCAGCTGCAATTAACATTTTGGCGAAATAACCCCTATGATAAATTGGAAGCAGTATTAAGTATGTAAAGATTTAATCACTCAATCCCCTCAGCTTTTCACAATTCCTTTCCTTTACTCAAGAGGTCGACATATTTTAACTTGAATATTTTTAAGGCAGAATGTACATAGAATGGACTATGATTCAGCCTTGAAAGGAAGGAAATCTTGTTGCAAGCCACAACATGGACAAACTTTACGGACATTATGCTAAGTGAAGCAAGCCAGTCATGAACAGACCAATGCTGTGTGATTCTACTTCTATGAGGTGCCTAGAGGAGTCCGTCAGCCATAAAAACAGAAAGGGGAATAGCAGCTGGCAGGGACTGGAGGGAGGGGGGATGGGGAGTTACACTTTTTAATGGGTATAGAGTGTGAGGTTTATAAGATGAAAAAGCTCTGGAGATTAGTTGCACAATAATGTAAAAATACTTCCCAGTCCTGAACTGCAGGCTTAAAAGTGGGTAAAATGGAAATTTTTGTTATGCGTTTGTACAATAAAAAAATTAAAAATTAATAAAAAATATTAAACCAGTAAAAAAAAAAAAAGCAGGAGATTTTACTTAAACACCCAGCCTCTCTGGTGAAGGGGCTGAGAAGTACAGAGTGGCAGCTACAAGTCACAGGGATGGCAAGTACAGCAGAGGGAATACAGTTAATAATATGCGATAACTCTGTATGGTGCCAGGTGGGTACTGGAAACACCAGGGGGATCATTCTGTAAAGTATATGATTGTCTAGCCATTGTACTGTACACCTGAAACTAATACAAAATAATATTGATTATAAACTGTAATTGAAACATTTTTTAATTTACAAAGTAAAATAAAAAAGAATAGGAAAAAAAAATCCAGCTTCTTTTGAAGAATGAATTGCTTCCACATGGTGAGCTGGTGCTGGCTCCTGGCCCAATGGGCTGGGCCGAGGTGGCCTGTCCCCTCCCGCCAGGCCTGCACGTGCACCCCCTAGCGCACCCCAAGGTGTCAGAGTTTGAGACCTTGTCTGCTGTTTGGCCAGAACAGCATGGTGGTGACCCTCCCAATGTCGGCCCCTCTGGGGGACAAGAGGTGAAAAGCAACCTAAAATCCAGGGAACAGCAGCTAGGCCTCCCTGAAGGCCTCCAGGGGACACAGTGACATCTTCAGAGAAGGTGTTGCACAAGCACCATCCCCTGGGCCAGAGCGTGGGATTAAATTATAGCGGCCACAGGAGGCCCCTTAGGCCAACTGTCCTCTGTTCAGGGCTCGCAGCACCCAATACCAAGTCAGGATTTCAAAACCCGTCCCTGGTTTCAGGATCTACCTGCTGCTCCCAACTCAAGGCTCAGGTCCCCTGAAAGGCAGACACACCCAAGATGAACTGCCTGCACCACATTCCTGCCCATGCTCAGCCAGCGCAGCCCAGCAGCACGTGGAGCCCCAATTTCAGGGAGCGATCCTGGAAGATATTTTAGTGTTTTCCTCCCTTTTCCTCATACCCACATCCAAACCATAAAAAAAAAAAAAAAATCCTACTAACTCTTCCTTCAAAATACATCCAGAATCTAACTACTTCTCACCACCCCCAGGACCACCACCCACGGCCCAGCCACCACCCATGGCCCAGCCGTCCCTGAGGCCAGGGTGCTCCTGTTAAAACATAAATCAGGTCATGACATTGCAAAGCTTCTCCTTTCAGCCCTGGCCGGTGTGACTCAGTGGATTGAAAAGCCTTTCCCGAAGGCCAAGGTCCTCAAAAATGGCCTGCCAGTGTCCCCCTGCCCCCACGAGCTGGCTGACCTGTCACTCACCATCCACCAGCCTCACACAGCTGGCTTCCCTCTCCACTTCTCCCACAGGCAAAGGTGTTCTCCTCCACCTTGGCCTTGACCCTTGCAGTTCGTTCTCCCCTTAATAACAGCAGGGCCTGTTTTTTTTTGCTCACTCAGGACTGCCTTTTCTGGCTATCCTATCCGAACTCTCAGGCACACACCTTTGCTGCTTGTTTGTTCTTCCATTACCCTGTGCCCCACAAGCCAACGTCTGTCTTGTGTACTGTCTGTCCCTGCATCAGAATTGAAGCTCCCATGATGGCAGAAATCTTTGTCTCTTATTCCCAGCTCTGTTCCGAGCATCTTGCCCGGTTCCTGGCACACAGCAGAAGCCCAGTATTTGCTGAAGGCATGAATGAATGTCATGTTATGTTCAATTCGGTCACCTCCTGTTTGAATGAAATGCCCTTCCCCCACCCCCACCCTGCTGGGATGCAGTGCTACACGGAGGCTGGTGACATCACACCATCAGACCAGCAAAAACCGGACACAGTGGCCACTCTGCCAGGCAATGGGCTCCCTGCTCTGGACAAGCTCACAATGTATATATAGTGTATGAACATTTGCCATCTGCTGGCATTTGAAACCTGGGTTTATAGCAGCATTCAAGTCCAGGACTCAGAGAGCAGATTCCAGTACCCGAACACCCTGAACAGAATGAGCACACAAGGCTTCAACCTCACAGAGAGATGTCCCCAGGTCTTCCTTAAAGCCTACGGGGCCTAAACACAACCATCCGAAATGGCTCTGATGTGGGCGGACAGCTGTAGTCTTATCCAACATGGTTGCAGAGAGGCTACATGGAGAACAAGCAAGAACTCCACTGGTTTGCAAAACCCTGAACGATCATTAAATAGCGCGTCCTAGAATCTACAAGAGCAGGTGAGTTGCCAAGATCTGAAGAATGAAAGGGCAGTTGAGAAAATCACAGTTGAGAAAATCAGGACGTTCCTACACTAGGAGTGGAGCAAAGGAAGGCTTGATTGGCAATTCTCCCACCGAGTGGTTAGTCGGAGCAGACATCCCCTGACGCTCACTGGTCAGAACCACAGAAGTCGAGGCTGGAGGCCTGTGAGTTGCAAAACTACAAAGAGACATGTGTGGGAATCACCAGGCAGCAAAGCAACAGGGTGTTTTAGCTCCAAAACACTCTTCCCTTGTCATCCAGGGAAATGCCAACGATTCTGTCTCTGGCAGTGCTACCAGGTGTCAAGCGAGGAGAGGACACAATCATTTGGTCTCACATCCAATTCAAACACCAGGCATTCTTCCCATTAATAACCAACTCACTTGGGGACTTCTAGAAGGACCTGCAACTGATTCCTTTTTTTCCCCCACCTGCTCTTTTTATGTGTTACCAAAATTCAGGCCCCTAAAAGTGCTGAGGGGGTGGGGGAGTGAGGGGTGAGGAGGATATGTTTCCTTTCTTTTCTCTTCTTTCCAGTCATCAACGCAGAATCCAAGGGAAAACTGGTGAACATATCTAACTTGTGTCACATTTTCCTGAAGGTGGTGCCTGATAGGAAACTGGCTTGGGGGCACTTGAAACTTTGGGATTGCCAGGCTAACCCTGTAGAGACAAATTCTAGCCGATCAAAAGCAGAAATGACCCTTTCTCCTTGGGGTGGGGGCAGGTGCGGAGTACAGGGGCACAAGCTGTAGTCAGCTGCTCCCACACTGGGTTAAAAATTACCTACCGCAGCAGGAAGGCCAGGCCGCCTGGGCCCGCCCCCCCCTACCCCCCCCACTCCTCCAGAGACTCCTAGCCAGGTCAGGATAGGGGTTTCCTTGACAACAGACATCAGCTAGGGCCAAAGGACCTACATTGTTTTCTGTTGCTTGCACCCGGCACGGAGAGGTAGGGTGTGGGCGATGCCCACAGCTCAGCAGAGGCAGCCTGCACTGGTCAGGGAGGTTCAGGCTACATCCTGCTTCTCCAGATCCGACTGCTGTCTTCTCTGCTAAGGCGGGAGCTAAGGGTACCACAGAAACTGTGAACAACGAACGATTCGTAAAGTCTCCGCACTGGTGAGCGAGGCAGGGCCAAGGAGCAGCGCAGGGGCCGCGGGCTCGCAAGAAAAGGCCGATCAACCCAAGGACAGGCCTAGGATGGAGCCTCAAGTGCAGCCACAAGGAGAAGGGGGGAAGCCCAAACAAAGGGGCGAAATGAAAAGCACGCTCCTCCAGCTGTCGCGCAAAAGGCTCCAAAAATAGATGACGAGGGCCTGGCAGCGAGGAGGGATTACAGCGCGCCAGGCTGAAAAGGAACGGGAAGTAGATGCCTCCTCCCTCCCGCCTTTGTCTGAGCAGAGACGGCCGGCGAAGTGCTCCGGCCCCCAGTCCGTTGCTCGTCTCTCGCCAGGGCGGGCAGGATCCCCTCCTGGTCCGGGGCACCTCCAGCGCCCCATACGGTTATATCTGGGGGCGCGAGGCAGCCTGGAGCTCCCCCCGCGCACGGCCGCAGGGCTGGCATCGCCAGGGCCACCAGTTGCCACCGTCCCTCAAGTCCCCACCACTGCTCCTGGCGCGGCCTGGAAGCTTGGGGCAGGGGACGGCGGAGCGACGCCGTCTCCAGTTCTTTGTGTGCCCAACCCCCGCGGTCCCCGGCCCATGAACGCTCCCGGATCCCCGACCAGAGGCCGCCGGGTCGCGGAGCCGAGCGCGCACCCGCCCGGACCCTCCGGCACTCACAGTGGCGCCGCGGCTGGTCCTGCAAGTTGGGGCCTGTGAGGGCAGCTGGCGCCCGGGCCGGGCCGGAGCCCGAGGTTCTGCCGAGCGAGCGCACCACCCGCAGGTAGCCAGACATCCCGACCGCGCGAGGGAACCAAGCGGGCAGGCAAGATCCGAACGCCGGCCACCGCTTCGGCTGCCTGGCGGCGAGCTGCCCAGACCTGGGCTCGGGATGGGGCTGCCGGGGCCGCTGCCCCATTGGGCACGGCCGGGGGGCGGGGCTGCAGGGCCGCTGCCCCATTGGGCCTCGCCGGGACTGGGCGGGATCAGGCCGGGCCGAACCGCCCCTGCGAGCGGCCGGCGCTCCCCCAGCGAGGCGGGAAGCCCGGCTGGACCTGCGCCAGAGGCCGGTGAGACAGGCCCCTCGCCCCGGACCTGCGCGCGAGGGTCAGCTCTGGAGGGTTAGGCGAGTCGCTAGCGAGGCCAACCCCTTCTCTCCAGGACACCCCCTTAAAAATCAGGGTGTCAACTGCTGACACAGCTTAAACCCCAAAAGGCAAATCTGAGGAAACACCTGCTCCCCTTCGCGTTTGCGGGGCTGAAACCCTAAGGTGCGTGAACCAGGTGCGCATTCTGCACTCTTGGACTAAGACCGTGGGGACCTCAGGTTCGCTTTCAGCTCCTCCTCTCCCCTCCAGGGGTTGTGTAGACCGGCTGGAACCCCCTTCTGCGTCTCACCAGAAGGTCGGGCTGCAACCCCAGCACCCCCCGCCCCAAGTCATTCAGCCACATAATCTTTCCCCCCGTCTGAAGGGGAACGAATTCTCCCAGCAACAGGCCCGCGCACCGTCCCGGCCTGCAAGGCTGGGTCACACGCTGTGCTCGGGGACAACAGCCACGCTTCCAGATGTGTACTCAGCGCACAGCCTGGGCTGGACACACTCGGCGTTCACCCAGGTAAACGCTTCCATTTTGTGCCTGTTTTCATAGCAAAGACAATACTCATTGGTTCTGTCCTAAGAAACCAAACCCATCCCCGTCTCCCTCCACTCATTTTCTTAGAATGAGACACCAACCGGGCTGGGGTTTTATGTAGAAAAATCTGACCCCAGCCTCCCCGCCACCCACCTCGACTTCCCCCAGTCGCAAGGTCACAAACACGCTTCAAATACACCCGACCTGTTTCAGCTCCTTCGGAGTTAACGTTGCCTGATGGAGCGGGCCCAGGGAAACGACCTTGGATATCTGACTTCACAACTTCCTTCCCCCTGTCCCCGCCAGGCGGAGCTCCTGCTCTGACCCCAGGTCCAGCAGACGCAGCCCAAGGGGAGGCTGCTTTTGCCCCCACTCCCGCCCCCGCCCCCAAAATCTGAGGCCTCAGTCCAGTGCATGTTCTTGGGCCAGAATGTCCCACAAAGACCTGTTATCCCTTTCACTCTGTTCCCAATTCTCTTGCTCAAAACACAAGCAGAAACTGTGGAAGCCTCTGGAAAGTGTTCTCATGCCATCCTGTATTCTCAGCACCTGGGCCCTAAGGTCCACAGCTGTAAACTGGGAGAATGTGCCCCCATGAGGGTCCTTCTGACCCAGACATTCAACATTCAGATTCCGTTATGTCTGCCATACTATGGACTTTTTTTATTTTTTGCTTATTGATTTTAAAGAGAGAGAAAGGGAGGGAGAGAAACATCAGTGCAAAGAACATTGATCAGTTGTCTCTGGTATGTGCAACCCAGGCATACACCTTGACCAGGGATCGAACCTGCAGCCTTTCCATTCACAGGACGATGCCCAACCCACTGAACCGTACTGTCCAGGGTCATACTACCAACTTCTGAAATGCTCATAAAGAAGTTGCTGCCCATCCCCAGGGGCTCATCTGTTCCTCCACCTGACTGACTGGCATGTCCCAGGTAGTACTGAAGCCTCAGTGAGTTCCAGAGTCAGACCTTTGCCTTTGCCTGCAGAGGGATCAGGAGAGGGGCAGGGCAGGGGAAGGCGTGGGGGGTGGGGGGGAGGCGAGCACGTGCATTCTTTGCAGGCACAGCAGCAGCCCAGGGCAGTAGAAGCAAAGTCTGGGTTAAACTGCCCCTCACTGCCCGCCTCCCCAGGCTCGGGTCCCAAGCCCGCCTTCCTCATACAGTGCCTGTTTGGCGAGGCAGCTGGTGTCAGCTCCATTGGCTCAGAGAGATTGGGACACTTGCTCCAAGTCACACAGCTAAGAAATAGTAGATCTCTTGTTTATATCCATACACCTGGCTCATACAACATGACTCTTTTTTTTAAATACATTTTTCTATTTATTTTTAGAGAGAAGGGAAAGAGAAAGAGAGGGAGAGAAACATTGATGTGTGGTTGCTTCTGGCAACCCCGGCATGTGCCCTGGCTGGGAATAGAACCAGCGACCCCTTGGTTCGCAGGCCAGCATTCTATCCACTGAGCCACACTGGCCAGAGCTGATCATTGCTTTTCTACAGAGAAAGGAAGGGGAAGCCAGAGCCCTTATGTAATGTACTTTTTGGAATTCCTGAGGGTGGCCTGGAAAGCCACTTCAGAGACACATGGGGCTTAAAGAAAAGGTGCTTAGATCCTCCGGTTTGGTCAGCAGAATTGGAACATCCCTGCCTTCCGCCCTTGCAATCAAATCCCAATTAGTCATTGAGTCTGGGTCAGGGGACAAGTTCTCTGGGGAGGAGCAAAAAGCCCATCCCTCCGTCCCTCCCCTGCAGGAGCAAGATCCACGTCCACAGGATCAGCACGGAGCAGGCATGTGTCCCAGGAGGAGTTTAGATGACAGGTCAGGCATCTGGCAAAGGGAGAGTCACCCCTGATGGGGGACACCTGTCAAGCTGGCTTTTCAAGGATATTTAAGGTCTGCAGTCCGGAGAGATGAGGGACTTGCATTTCATCGAGACAGACACTCCAGGGCCTTCCTTTTGTGGGGTGTTTGTAGGAAGGGATAACATCTGGCAACAGCAGGGATGTCGGGGAATCAGGCCTGAGGAGGAAAAGAAGGCCAGGGTGCCTGAATCAGGGGCCAGGGGCCTGACACAGCATCCTAGGATGACCCCAAGAAGGGCGAGACTAAAGAGATGGCATGGAGATAGAACGGGCAGCTCCAGGAGCTGTAGCAGGGGAGAAGTTGGTGACTCAGAGGTACCTCCCTGGGGCAGGAAGAATGGCCTTGCCATTGTTAGAAAATCAGAGCCTAGAGGGAAGGGAGGGCTCTGGGGAGGGTGCAGATAGCCAAGCTATTTATGGTCATCTCTAAAGTGATTTCCCTGCCAGCCCTCTGGTGCTCCTTCCCTCCCTCCCTCCTCCCTGTCTGTCTGCCCTCCCCCTCTGCTTGCATCCCAGAGCAGTTGCTTACAGTCAGGTATTTTCAGAAGCTCTCCACTGCCTAATACAATAAAATCTGAAAAGCTTATAAGCATTTCTTGGCTTTCACCGTCCTTCTCGCCTACATTTCCTTTCCCCAAGAACCCACACTTGAGCCATTGCCTAGAATCATCCCTGCCTCTGGGCCTTTGCACTGTCCCTTCCTTTCATCAAGTGGACCCTGTCCATGCCTCATGGCCAGACCTGACTCATCCGTGATGGGCAAGACCAAGCCCACCTTCTGCAGCCTGCAGAATGAGGGGGCACAGCAAAAAAAATAATAATAATTAAAAAAAATAGGCAAGGTCCAGAATCAAATGTGGAAGATTAAAAAATACTATATAATTTCATGACATTTTCTCACAGGTTGTTTAACTGAATTTTAAAAGTTCCTAATAAAACCAGCCCTGACTGGTGTGGCTCAGTGGATTGAGCACCGGCCTACGAAACCAAAAGGTCACTGGTTCGATTCCTGGTCAGGGCATATGCCTGGGTTGTGGGCCAGGACCCCAGTAGGGGTTGCATGAGAGGCAACCACACATTGAGGTTTCCCTCCCTTTCTTTCTCCCCCCCTTCCCCTCTGCCTAAAAATAAATGAAATATTTTTAAAGATTAAAATTTTTTTTAAAATCCTAATTTTTTGCTGCACACGCTTAAAAATGCGGACAGTAATGCCTAGCTTAAGGGTCTGGATGTAGATTCTCTGGTCCTGGAGCGCGTCCAGGTGAACAAAGCTCCCAAGATGTGGTGCAGAACCTACAGAGCTCACAGGTGGATTAACCTGCACACGAGCTCTCCTGGCCACACTGAGAGCATCCTCACCGAAGAAGAGCAGCTTGTTCCTACCCCAGAAGAGGAGTCTGCACAGAAGAAACTAAGGAAATGAAACCTGATGGCCTAGAAGTAAATTCAGCATAAAATAAATACTAATCAAAGTTGTTTTTTTTTAATTAGTGTTTCAGACAGCATTCAACTGTAACCCAAATGAACATGTTGTCTCCTGAAATGTAACTGCTTCGATGCTCTATCTACGTGATTCCGAGACATTAGCCTATCGGTCCCTGTCACGCCTACCTTATGAGAAGGGTGAGCTGTAGGAATATATTTGGTCTTTGCCCTAATTCCTGGCACAGAGCTCCTAACACCCGTGGATTTTCCTGAGTGGTAGCAGTTGGTGTCCCTTGCTAGTCATAGCATCGTTTCCACAGGACAGAAGCTCCTGTGCTCAGAACCCTCTGGACCTCACTCTTTGTCCATCTGGTCAACCTCAGGCAGGAGTACATGCGCTGAGAACACCTTGTGGGTAACTGGGGAGTTACCTCGAAACACGCTGGCTTCTGCTGTGCCATGTGCTGCAAGGGGCTGTTTTCCCACCTCTTATTCATTTTAAATTCATGCTTACCTGCTGTTCAAGAGAAGAACTATAAAGAGCTTTAGCTCATACTCATTAAAACGGTTTCTTTATACTCCACTTTATGCTTTTGGTATTACTGATCTTTAACAATGAAATGGTCTTTGATAAGTGGGGGGAGACTATCCTAACATCTAAAAAAGCTATGGAAAGCTTTTTGCTTTCTGTCGTTAGACTTGAGTGGAACATTTTTAACAGGGAGACTCCACAGATTGCACATCATTCTGTTGTGCAGCATTACAGGGCCCCAGGTGTCCATCTGTCCTGTGCTAGTTATACCTAACTACCTCGGGGGACTGTCTTCTGCAGAGTGACCTGATGTCTCACTGCGCTTGGTCTGTAGACTTTGCCTTCTTTGCAACTGTTGACTTTTCCTTTGTGGCTCAACGTGTGGTCAAACGTGTAAGTTCTGTGTGTTCTTGAAAACAAAAAAATAGCACCCTAATTGTAAGATGCAGAGTCGGGCCCCTGCCCTTCATGTCATGCTTGTCAACTGTGTCCTTCAAACCGATGTTCTTACTTTTTTTTTTTTATAAACTTTGGAGATCTATTCATTTCGGAAAAAGGAAATAAGATCTCCCCTATGCGGCTGTGGGTGGGTTGCTCTTTGTTCAATAATTCCCTCCAGGTGTGCAGAATATATTTTGAAGTTATCTTGTTGTGTTAGATTCCCGCCTATTATATTTTTCTAGTGAAGTATTCCTTTTCTGGTGATGTAATGATCATCTTTATACCTAACACATAGTGGTTTTTGCTTTAAGATTTATTGTGTAGCACATTATGCTGCACCATCAGCTCTATCTGGGTGGGTGTTTGCCTGATTCGTGTTTTCTCATGCCTTTCACTTTCGTTTTCCTCTGGCGCCTGTGTCTGCAAGTAGTTGGCTAATGTCTTTGTAACAGATTGTGGAAGGCAGCTGGCCTGCACAGCTTGTCTCGTACTTTGAAACTCTCTGTCTTTCAAGACACATTGAAACTCTCCCCATTGATGGGGATTATGGAACATTTACTTATTTCTATCGCTTCATTTTACATTTTCTATTTGCCATGTTTTTCTTTTTTTTTTTCAATTAAATTTATTGGGATGACATTGGTTAATGGGATCATATACATTTTAGGTGTACATTCATTTCCTTTCTTTTAAAGGATTTTATTTACTTATTTTTAGAGAGAGGAGAAGGGAGGGAGAAAGACAGGGAGAGAAACATTGATCAGCTGCCTTTCGTATGCGTCCTGACCGGGGCCTGAACCTGAAACCCAGGCACATTCCTGGACCAGGAATCAAACGAACCAACAACCTTTCACATTGTGGGACGATGCCCAACCAGCGGATCCGCCAGTCAGGGTATCAGGTGGACATTTCTGTGATACCAGAGCTGTATATTGTGCCCACCACCCAAAGTCAAGCCACCTTCTGTCACTCTGTAGCAGGCCCCTTCCACCTACCTCTGCCACATTTCTTTTCCTTTTTTTCTCAATTTTATTGGGATATCGTGGGCACACAGTATAAAGGTAATGTGTACAGCAT
Source organism: Anoura caudifer (assembly GCA_004027475.1). Taxonomy (NCBI): domain Eukaryota; kingdom Metazoa; phylum Chordata; class Mammalia; order Chiroptera; family Phyllostomidae; genus Anoura; species Anoura caudifer. The sequence continues at coordinate 79,916 of PVKU01004804.1, read as the reverse complement.
CACGATTAGGTACAGCATCATTCTTTTTGCTTCTTTTCACGTCCTTTTTCCTTTTCTGTTGGATCAATTAAGATTTCTTTAATTTGCCCTGGCTGATATGGCTCAATGGACTGAGCACTGACCTGCAAACCAAAGGGTTTCGGGTTCAATTCCCACTCAGGGCACATGCCTCAGTTGGAGGCCAGGTCTCCAGTAGGGAGTACATGAAAGGCAGGCCACACATCAATGTTTCTTTCCCTTCCTCCCTTCCCCTCTCTCTGAAAATAAATAAAATCTTCAAAAAATATATTATATAAAAAAAGATTTCTTTAATCTCCCCTACCCCCTTCTGCGATTTGGAAATTATACATTCTACTTCTACTTGTTTTAGAATTAAATTCTCAGCTTGTTGTTCCACTTAATGATGCAGTCATTGGTTGCTTCTCGTAGGTGCCCGGTCAGGAGAGCAAACCCACAACCTGGGTGTATCAGGACATTGCTCTAACCAACTGAGCTCCCTGGCCAGAGTTATTACCGAATTTTTAATCATGGCTGTGTTTAGCAACTGGCTTGCAAAATTCCTGAGAATGTGACAGCTGGTTCCCTGCGCCTGGATAAGCCGCCTCCAGCCAGCGCTGAACCAGCAGCCCTCGGGTCCTCTCTTAGAGCCTGTTATCACGGACCAGTGGCCTTTGTGTTCAGTTCAGGACCTGACAGTGGGACGAGCGCCCTGGACAGGTTCAAGGTGCTTGTTCAGGACAGACGCTCGTGTGCCTGGTAACCATGTCCCCTCCCCCGCCAGGACACAGCCCCAAAAGTGACCTTTTCCCTCCTTGGCTCTGAGCTGTGTTTCATGCCAGTACACCCGCACCTGCCCGAACTCCAGCACTGGTTCTGCCAAGGACGCCCAGGGCGGGCCCAGACAGCGGTATGGTCAGCCAGTTGCTGGACCTGCGTCAGGTGCTCACAAGGGGTGTCCAGGTGGGCAGAGGGGAGCAGCAGCCTCTGGGACAGCGGCCCGCTGCTGGGCATTCAGTCTCAGGATGGCCGAATTCTCAGGGCAGGAGAGCCCTGGGCAGTTCAACCCTGAGAGCTGCTCCCCCAGTGTGTGTTCCAAAGCCTGGATCCACGGGACCGCTCCTCACTGTCACCTTGTTCTCTCCATGGCGGCTGTCCCCTTGCAAATAACAGAGACAGTCATATTGTTGAGGGCGACACACACTGGGTACTTGCTCTAGGATGGACCCGCTGCAGGGTCGCTGCAGCCCGCCGAAGCAGAGACTGTTCTCATCCCAGCTCTGTGGATGAGAAGCCCAGGACGTGGGACTGACTAGCCCACTGCCCCGAGGGAAGGACCCAGGATTTTTCCTTTCTTTCTCAACTGTCTTCCTTCACAGGTGTCCCTATGTCAGACACAGAGATAACTCATCTCATTCAACCTGTTGCTCACTACACAACATTCTCATCCTGGAGGCTGTAGCGGGAGCTGAGGGTTTGAGAACATATGGCTCGAGGAGAGGCGGAGCTGTGAGGATGGAGGGGGGAGGGGAGCCGGGGTCCTTGATGTGACCCTGGGGACCACCAGCACCTAAGAGCCCCTGAGGAAGAGCAGACCCAGAAGGACTGTCACGGGAAGTGGGAGAGGCTCAGGGGATTGGACATGGTGAGGAAGCTACAAAAGGGACGAGTAAATCAGTGCCCAAAGGCATCCCCTGGATTTAGCAACCCCCGGGGCTGTCCGTGACCTTGGCAGGGGCTGTTTCTTCCTTTCTCTGCTAGATGGTGAGGAGGCTGGGGCAGGGGGAGCAGAACCCAAGAGCAGTAGGTTGAAGGAAGACTGGGAGTCCGCCAGAGCAGACCTCTTCAAGGAGAAAGCAGCCCTGGCTGAGTGCCTTGGTTGGTTGGAGTGTTGTTTGTACACCAAAAGGTTGTGAGTTCGATCCCCGGTTACCATGCAGGATATTTCTCTCTCTCTCTCTCTCTCTCTCTCTCTCTCTCTCTCAAATCAATAAAACATATCCTGGGGTGAGGATTTTAAAAAAGGAGAAAGCAGAAGAGAGATACTAGGCAGAAGGAGGGCTTTGGGATCTAGGTTTTAGGTTGGATTTTTTTTTTCCGGTCTTGTGCTGTTTTTCTAAGCTGGGAATACCCTTAGCAAATTTACATGTGAAGGAAGGGGAGCTGGCAGAGGTGAGGCCGAAGGTGCCAGTGACAGACGGGGTGGGGGGTGGTGGTGGTGGTGGCAGCAGGAGGGGACTGAGCCCCCCCAGCTCGGACACACTGGGGGGTCCAAGCTGCAGAGAGAGGTCGCTGCTTGGTGGCCTCTGGGGAGGAGGCGGAGAGGAGGGGGATGGGTTGTGGGGGCCCCTGAGCAGATGAGTGGTAGGTGTAACACCCAGTTTGGGAGAACAGGATGAGGAGGCTGCCAAGACAGGCAGCTGAAGCAGGACGTGACACCTGTGAGGGGGACAGTCCCCTCAGGCATCATTGCCCTAGAAGCCTTATCCTGAGACTTCGGTGTGTGTGCTGGTTCCATCTGCAGCCTTGGCGCTCATTCCTCATATCCCTTCTTGCCACCAGGAGGGGTCGCTCTCACTCCGGGTTCGAGGGACAGCTCATCGTGACCCCCCATTAAAAACTGCATGAAAGTGTCTCTGGATTTCTTCCCAGCCTGTCAGGGTTCAAGATGCCTGCTGTCTGCAACCTGGAAATCAGACCCACACTCGGCTAGCACCTCAATCTTGGACTTCCAGAGCCGGGTCAGTGATTTCTCTGCCGCTGTGTCACTACAGGATGTACCACGAGGTGCCGTGGTCTCCTAAGGTCTCCCCTGACTTGGTCAAACAGAAAAGACAGCCTTAGAACTGGCCTCTGGGGACTCAGCCTAGTTGTGAGCATTCACGGCAAGCATCGGCCCTTTGCCTTTGAACTTGATGTATCTCTTTCATAATTTAGGCCTGGGTTTCACAAGGAGGAAGAGGTTTCCTCTCTGATCTCTGGGTATCGGTGACTCAGGAGCCACCTAGGAAGAGTTCTGTGGTCAATTTGCCGGGTCTGCCAAGAACAGGGCAGGGCGAGAGTTACCCCTGGGTGCTGTGAGCACTTGCCAGGCTGGTCAGGGTAAGGAAGCTGATAGACAGAAGGGTGGGTCTTGCAGAAAAGCTGAAAAGGGAAGAGATGAACGATTCTACAGACACTTGGTTTTTTAGTCTCCTCGCTGAGTAGTTTCTTTTTCAAAAAAAATTTACTGATTGATTTGAGAGAGAGAGAGAAAGAAACATCAGTTTGTCATTCCACTTATTCACGCCTTCATTGGTTGTTTCTTGTATATGCCCTGCCCGGGGATCGAACTCACAACCTTGGTGTATCAGAACGATGCTCCAACCAACTGGTTGCCCAGCCGGGGACCTTGCTGAGTAGTTCCAAGTGCAATGGCTGCTGGTTTGGAATGTTTATGTCTATTTGGGAACTCGAGGCAGGGGTTATCCAGAAAGACAAACAGCAGCTCTGAATCTGCACACACCCCCTCCCCCACTGTTGAATTCAGGGCATGGTGAGCAGGGCAGCTACCCTTTCTGGGCAAGGCTGCCTGTTGGCACTCAGGCTTGAGGAGATGGGGGGTTGGGGGGGCAGGGGCTTGTCAAAATAGCCTGGCGGGAGCCATGCTGAGCCTGTCTTCCTGCCAGAGGCAGGCACAGGACTTCCCCAGTGCAGCCCGGGCCTGTGCTCTGTGTACAAATGGATTCAGATTCTGTGGGGCCTGGAGCTCAGAGTCGGGTTGGCCTGGCCAGGGCAGGCTGAGGGGGAGGGTTGCTTTTTAAGAAAAGAATACAAAATTAGCGATGCAGCCTTGGAAGGGGCCCATGCCAGTGAGGGCCCCTGAAGCTTCAGGAAGGGGAAGGTGTGGAGAAGAAAGTAAAATGGGCCGAGGATCTGGATCAGGCAGAAAGGATAGGGGAAGCCACTGAAGGTGGGAGGAGCCCGGGGAGGAGGATGTCTGGGCTGCAGACTGAATGACAAGGAGCTGGCCTAGGCGGCTTCTGCATGAAGAGCATTCTGAGGCTGAAACTGGCTTGGGGAGCCAGGGCCTGGAGAAGATCAGTGTGTCTGGTGTGTGGGGAGCTAGGGTTGGGCCGGGGTGGGGGACTGAGCTCAGAAGGCTGGGCCCCCCACCCTGGGCCCGGAAGGCCTGGCAAGGACACTGTTATTGCAGGATCTGTGAGCAGCCATCGAAGGCTTCCCAGGGAGGCTGACTGTATAGTGTGTGGAGAGGGGCTGGCAAGTGTAGCCGGTGGGAGGATGCCACTAGGACCAGGTCCTTCTAGGTCTGACCGTCGGGGAGGCAGCCACCAGGACAGAGGGTGGCTCCTCCTGGTTCCCACGGAGGCTCCCTCTGCTAAGCCTCCCCACCACCCCCACTTACTCACTGTCACTCCACGGAGCACTGTGAGAACAGAGGGCCTCATTTGTGTCTGTACTGCTGGGATCCATGCGTCTGGGCGGCTTCGGAAGCCCTGGGTCAACCTCGGGTGTCCTTAGCAACCCCAGGGGTCCAGGGGCAAGCACCCATTTTCAGAATACGTGATGGCCACGATGGCAAGGACATGATGGGGTGGCAAGGACGGGGAGCTGTCTGGGAGCCCTGCAGAGTCCTGCTGCACAGCTGCTGCCATGCTCCAGCCTCCTTGCGAGGAGCAGTCCTGGCTGCCAGCTCATGGGTGAGCTCGTGGGGACCTCTGAGGCACTCAGAGCCCAGACTGGAAGCAAGTGGCACAGGGCAGGGGGGACAAGGAAGGAGGGACTGCGTTGCTGGGGTGCCCAATGGGTAGGTCTGCCTGTGGAGACGGGGGAAGAGGAAACGTGGAGTGGTTAAAGGGGTCTTCATGCTGGGAACGGGGCCTGCAGAGAACCAGCAGTGGGTGTGGTTGGGCCTGGGGCGCGGGAAGACCCGGAGGTGATGCACTGGAGCCCCCCGGTGGTGCCTGCTGGCTGGTGCAGAGAATTGGAGTTGCACCCCCGCGTTTGACACTCCAACGAAGGGCACTTGGCCAGATCAGAGCAATTCTCTCGGAGGCCAGGAGGAAAGTGTTTGCCCACAGCTCAGATGATGAGAGAGAGAAGAGAGCAAGAAGTAACACACTGTAGGAGGGAGGGGAGAAAACCAGTGGGATAAACCGACAAACGCCCCCGCCCCTCCTTTACAGGGATGTAGCAGAAGTGCCTGAGAGGGAACAATAGCTGGGGAGGGGCCGGGGTTCCCAAGAGAAAAAGCCAACTGACCATCAAACAAAGAAACCGTGGACAAGGACGGGAAACTGGGCTGGACTCCTCTCTCCCAGTGGTGTGCTGGCCACAGTGAGGCTCTGGCCCAGGCCCCAGCAAAGGAGTGCAAGCAAAGCTGTGTTTGGAGAGGTGTTATGGTGACGGTTGTGTTAAGCTGCCAGTGAGGTGGGAGGAAACCAAAGGTTTGAAATGGCGGGGATCAGCCACACTATAGCACAGGCATCTTGGTCTGGTCGGGGCCCCCTGGGGAAGGTAGGATTATAAGCAGGTAAAGCAGAAATATCTTCTTCAGGTGGGGTGGTGAGTCAACAATGAGCCAGAAGGTGGCAGTGTCTACCCAGGCAGGGTTGTGGGGCAGGGCTTTGGGCTGACATGCCCTTCACCTGGCCAAGCTAGTCACCAGGTGTGCAGCTCCAGATGGCCCTTGGCCACCACCCAAACCTGCCCCACCTTCCTCCCTTGGCTGGGCCCCTGGCTTGTTCTGCCTGTGACAAAGTGCCAAGTCAAAGGCCTGTGTGCCCGCTGGGGAGGTCTTGGCCTTGGAGATCTAAATGGAATCTTGCCCTCCACCCCAGCTCACATGCAGTAGGATCCCCCAGCATCCTCCTCACCATTTGTAGGGTTCTGGTAGGTTCATTTTCTGATCCCCCAGCATCCTCCTCACCATTTGTAGGGTTCTGGTGGGTTCATTTTCTGATCCCCCAGCATCCTCCTCACCATTTGCAGGGTTCTGGTGGGTTCGTTTTCCAGTCCCCCCAGCCGGGATCCTGGACTGCTCAGCTCCCGAGCCCTGCCTCTCACGTCCTGGTCCCTCCTGCACTGGGCTTCTGCCTCTTAGCTGGGACTTCTTGCAGAAGATGCAGCCTGAGGCAATAGAGGGGTATCTGTAGCAGGGAAACAAAGAATTTAGAGTGTAATGTTACAGATCCTGGTCTTTAAAAGTCCTATGGTATCGAAATCCCAAGGACTTCTTTTCAGAAATAAAGAAATCCATCCTAGAATTCATAAAGCATCTCAAGGGATTCTTCACATCCAAAACAATCTTGGAAAAGAAGACCACAGTTGGAGGCCTCATGCTTCTTGAGTTCAAAACTTAATGCAGAGCTATAGTAATCGAAGCAGTGTGTCACTGCCATGAACACAGACATACATCCCTGGCTGGTGCGGCTCAGTGGATTGAGCTCTGGACTGCAAACCAAAGGGTCGCCAGTTTGATTCCCAGTCAGGACACATGCCTAAGTGGCGTGCCAGGTCCCCAGTAGGGGGCACTCCAGAGGGAACCACACATTGATGTTTCTCTCCTTCTCTTTTTCCCTCCCTTCCCCTCTCTCTAAAGATAAATAAATACAATCTTTAAAAAAAAAAGAAAAAGAAAAGAAGAAAACTAAAGTAAACACCTGTTGACGAGGGTGTGGAGAAACTGCACCTCCTGTGCCTTGTCAGTGAGTGAACGTCAATAGGACAGTTGCTGTGGGATCCAGGGTGGTTGCCACGGCGATCTTACTGAGTGAAATAAGCCAGACCCAAAGGACAAAGACTTATGATTCCACCTATACGAGGCGCCTGGAGAAGTCAAGTTCATAAACATCGGAGGCCGAATGGTGGCCACCAGGGCCTGGGGGCATGGAGAGTTATTGTTTTACGGGTACAGATTGTCCGTGTGGAAGGGTGAAAACCGTCCTGGAGATGGAGATGGTGATGCTGGTGGCACAACAGTGTGACTGTCCTTGATGCCACTGAGCCGCACCCCTAGACGTGGTTAGGATGGTCCCTTGTATGATGTGCCTTGTACCATACTATGTTGGTGTCCCTGCCTCCCCTTCCTTTCCTTCAGCTTCTCTCCTCCTCACAAACCCTGTACACTTGTTTAATTCCTCCCGTGCTTAACTACCTCTCTTCGGCGATGCCCCTGGCACCTCCCCTTCCTCGGCCAAATGGCTGATGGAGATGTTTTCCTAAACAAAACTGTTCTCACCCTGCTAACTGTGTTGCACACTTGCCATCTGGTGCATGTGCTGCTCTCCTGAGACACGGAGAAGTCCGAGTCCACTGTGCAGTGGACTGTACAGAAGTCCACTGTCCTGCTGTGTCAGCTGCCAGGCTGAGGGCAGACCTGGGGGCCACAGGAGTGGATTTATCAAGGTCAAGGCCGCTTTGGGCAGCCTCTTGGCAGCATGCCAGCAGCCCCTTCTGGCAACGTTCCATCTGTCTGAGCATCATGAATGTGCAGGGTCTGGAGAGGAAATAGAACGAGGATGGCCCAGACTGTGTGTGTGTGTGTGTGTGTGTGTGTGTGTGTGTGTGTGTGTGTGTGTTTAGATGCCCCTGGAGAGGTCTTGGGGATGGGGGGCACAGTGAAAAGATTAAAGAAAACACCCAAAGCTCTTGTGGTGGGTGGATATGACAAGCTGAGCAGGAAACAGATGATGTGTTCCGGGCATAGATGTAGAAAGTGGGAGCAGAGAGGACATGGCAAGAACAAAAACCGCCGCATGATAAGCACTTGACATGTGCCAGGCACGAAACGCGGATAGCAGCCGCAGTTACTCTCACTACGTGCCAGGCATTGCTCTAGCAGATGCACAATGATACAAATGCAAGCTGTGGTGCAATTATAAATATTCTACCAGCTGCAGTTTATTATTTTATTTTATTTTATTTTATTTTATTTTATTTTATTTTATTTTATTTTCACAAAGGAAACAAAAATAGTCACAGGGTTGTAAAGTACAGCACAGGGGATATAGTCAATAATATCGTAATAACTATGGTGTCAGATGCGTACTAGATATACCAGGGGTGATCACTTCATGACATAATGTTGTACACCAACTGTAATTGAAAAATAAAAAAATATTTTTTAAAAATGAAACAGAAGTTTATGAACATATATACCTAATGTAAACATGGGAGAGGCCCAGGGGAGAAATTCATAACTCTTCTACAAATAAAAAAAATTTAAGGTGAGCTTAATTGAAAATATATTTTATGTAGCCCACTAAATGCAAAATGTTATTTCAGCATGCAGTCGATGTCAGAAATTATTAGTGAGATATTTTACATTCTCTTTCCATCTTGTCCTCAAAGTCTGATGTGAATGCTCACTTCTGGGAGCTGCACTCCCTCTGGACGAGACACATTTCAGCTGTTTCTGGATGTGGCTGCTCTACCAGACAGGGCAGTTTAGATATGTTCCTCCAATATGTAAGCCCTTTGACTACATTAATTTTTTGAGCCCCCATAACCATGCTTTTGTTATCCTCATTTTACAGATGAGCAAAGTGAAATCCTAAGCAGCTGAACTGGGGTATGAACGACCACGCTCAGGTAACTGTGTGTCCGGAACCAGGTCTCCTAAACTCTGTGAAGACCCTGTCTGCAAATACAAGGTCACATTCAGAGGCACTGGGCATTACACATATAAATTTGGAGGGACACACTTCAGCCCATAATACCCAGGTTATGTTTTTGTGATGACACAAACGACCTAACGTTCCCCATAGAAAATTGGGAAACTTCAGAAATGAAGAAACAAAGGTCAGAATCTCTGGAAAAAAATCATATTGTTTTGTAGAAGGGTCTACAAAAGGTTAACTGTTAGAGCTTAGATGTGGAAAGGAATTCTAAACAGAAGGCACTCAAAGATGAATGAGCACCCTGGCCCAGTAGATCAGTTGGTTAGAGCATCATCTCACTAGCCAAGGTTGAGGGTTCGGTCCCCAGTCAGGGAACATACAAGAATCAACCAATGAATGCATAAATGAGTGGAACAACAAATTGATGTTTCTTTCTCTCTCTCTCCCTCCTGTTCCCCTCTCTCTCTCTAAAAATCAATAAATAAATTTGTTTTAAAAAGACAGCCCTGGCTGGTGTAGGTCAGTGGATTGAGCGTGGCCTGTGAACCAAAGAGTCACCAGTTCGATTCCTAGTCAGGGCGTGTGCCTGGGTTGCAGGCCAGGTCCCCAGTAGGGGGCGCTCGAGAGGCAACCACACATTGCTGTTTCTCTCCCTCTCTGTCTGCCTTCCTTCCCCTCTGTCTAAAATAAATAAATAATCTTAAAAAAAAAAAAAAAAAGACACGAGACCTGCCAGAACTCCTTCCATAAAGTGCTGCAATGTTAACTAAGCTGAGTTGAGGTAATGGGGCAGGGAATTATTTTTCTTACTCCGTCTTCCTACCTAACTGGATTTTCTACCTTGTCTTTAATGAGCGCATATGACTTTTTATAATAGGGGAAATAGAAAATTGCTCTGGAATCCCACCCAGAAAGACAATTGAAAGGAACGCTGAGCTCAATCATGACCCTGAAGATGAAAGAGCAGGCCGAGGGCGGGACGCAGATGGAGGCAACAGAAGAGGGGGCTTTGCCTTGGGACCCGCAGGGAGGGCTGCGTGCCTGCGCGCATGCTCACGCGCCACTAGCAAGGAGCCAGCTCTCCCGCCCCCCCCCCCCCCCCCCCCCCCCCCCCCCCCCCCCCCCCCCCCCCCCCCCCCCCCCCGGCCGCACCCCGGTCCCAGCGGGGCGGCAGCGTTTGCCAAGGAGCTCCTGGCTACTTAAGATTGAGGTCCCTGGGCCTGGACTAATTATACCCTGGCTGCTGAGGAAGAGGGTGCTGAGTCACGGGCAGCGGTCCTTGCAAAATTACAGTGGAAAATGAGAGAGGGAAAGTTGGCCAGGGTCTAAAGGCCATTCCCGTTTTGGAAAGAGGAGAAAGCAGAGCCCTCCAACCCTGCGCAGAGCGGGAGTGAAGGGGCGATGTGGGCTGCCCCGGAAAAGGGGGTGGTGGTTCTCGGGAACCAGCGTGGGCTCAACAGCCCTCGCTCCAGACTTGCCTCGCGACCCTGGTGACACTGGTTTCTTGCCGTGGAGATGGGGAAACAGGGAGCAGATGCCAGTACATTGTGGTCGGAGGGAGCAGATGGAATCATCAGAGCCCTCCCACCTCCCAATCCCTGGGTGGGTGTCAAGGTGATGGCAGGTCTCCGGGTCTAAGACCCAGCGCTCTGTCCTGGCCGGCATTTTTCATCAGGTGCTGGGGCTCCGCAATACTGCGAAAGACAGGAAAGACAGACCCTGTCCTTGTGGAGTGTGTGAGCCAGTGTCACCTGCCCACTTATCAAGGACAGTTTGTTTTTGCTTTATGGGAATATGACTATTTCTTTGACATCATTGAGGGAGATACAGCCCATGTATCAATAACCAATCATCTGTTAGGGTGTGAATGACAGTTGCCTCATGGGGCGGGACATTTTTTTAACCTTGGAGCACAGTTGTGGTCCTAGGGCCGTGTGATTGGGCAACTGGTCCATGCTGGTGAGACCCCAAGTTGCTCCCCAAGGCTCAAATCCATCCCCCCACCCAGGTACCTCCTCTCTTCCTTGCATCCGTATGCCTCAGGGAATGCTGACCCCTGTGCCCCAGGAGGTACCTAAGGGTGCACTGGTCCCCCTGAGGGCACTTGGTTCAGAAAAGATCACATACCCCAAGGCGACCAATATTCTGGGGAGAGGAAGGGATGACTTCAAGGACACGTTTTCTCCCTCCTAAGAGAAAGGCACATGCTATCAGTTAGAAATGTTTTTATCAGCAAGTTGCGGCCACCCCAGCCCCATGGCCCACACCCTGACAAGCAGCAGCTTCGGATTGGAGATCTTTAATGAGCTCAGTGTGAAAGCCTGGAGGTAAGTGGTTCCTGGCCTTGGTTTGGTGGTGAGTTTTTAGCTCTTCTTATCTGTATAAGACACAGGCCAGGGAGCAAGGGGCTGGGAACTGGAATGAAGCCAGCTACAAACAGAAAGCAACCCTCCTAATGTCCAGGGCTCTGGACGTCCAGGGACAGTGCTGTCACCTTGGTTCCATTGAGGGCAGGGACACAGGGAGAACACGCACATAAGACCACCAACCCAAACAATACGTGAGCAACGTTGGTGGAGACAAAAGTTCACAGAAAAGGAAAAAGTCGCTGCCCTTTAGCAGATGAAAAAATGGTCAACGTCTCTCATAATAAGAGCAATTGAAAGTGAAATAGCTCAGTGGTGCCGCTTTGCACCTAGCAGATTGGCAAAAACGGAAATGTCTGACCACAAGTTTTGTTGGGAAGACAGTGGAGAAGCAGGCGCTGTCATGCTCCAAGGGAAATGGGCACAGTCTCTTTATGTCCTCACGGTGATGCCGTATCAAGTGACCTGAAGCCCGTGGGGCTTCCTAGTATATGCCAATGAATGTCCTCACCAACTGAGCCAGATTCAGCAGGGTTTCTGTTACCTAGAACCAAATAACGTTCCACCCACCCCAACCCCACCCCCAAAGCTCAGGAGCCAAGTGGTTCTATCCAGAAGCCCGATGACAGAGTCTCACTGGATCGTTTAGTAAGGAGCCAGAAGCAAACAGCCACAGGTCTTCCCTAAAGGCAGAATCTCTCCCGGAGAACTGGCGGAGATAGCCTGTTCCGAAAATACGGCCCAGGGTTGTATTCGGGCCTTGTGGCCACGAGAGGGGGCTGCCTCTGAGGGCTTCAGAGTCCTGGTAGGAGAAGCTGCCTTGGTCTCACCTGACCTGAGGTCCCAGTGCCTCTAGCTAATTGGTGCATCTGATTGTCTTCCGTGGAATTCGTTGCTCAGGGAGCACCTTGCAGGGTCCTGCGTAGCCCCAAATCGTGCAGCTTACCCAGCTGTCAGTGAGTAAATCAGCCTCCTGTTTGTCTTTTGAAGAAGCCCCAGTGAAGACCAGACAGGCCCAGTGCGATCCCAGAATCCCGTGATCCACACAACCAACATTCCTTGCCAATGACCTTCCTTGTCTGAGACACGGTTAGACAGCTGGCTCCTGCTCTCTGGCAGCACCGTTTCAGGTACTGTGTGTCCGAGCCCATGCCCTCTGCGCTGAGCCCCAGGGCAGGGACAACCTTCCAGACTAGTCGCAGTCAGAGCAGCAGATGGCTGGCACCGGTCTACGGCAGCCCCACTTGCGTGCAGTTCTGCACCAACCCTGCCCAAGTTGTCCGCAGCCACAGCGAGGATTCCTGATTTCTGGAGCTGGAAACCAGGATCTGAAAGATTTGGTTTGCTGCCTTCTAAGATCCAGGCAGGGCCAGGACAAAGGCATAATCAGGGGAGTCTCCCCAGGGTTCTGCTGGCAGGGGGTACTCTGATCTCCCCTCACACATCTTAAGGCTGCTAGGAGCATTGAGAGATGTACAAGGGGGCCTGGCACCCTGGTAGTGGTTCATGTTTGATTGTGCAGCAGCCAGAAGGAAGGTGTAAGGCGTGTGGGGTCTTTGGCGTGGACACAACATGCAGAGGAGGTCCAGGTGGGCCACTGTGCCTTGCAGGGTAGAATGGTCATATCTCCAAAGATGTGTGAGTGCTGGCCTCCTCCTGGATGTCGGTCCAGCCATCAAGGCCTGCGTCTGTGGGTCTAGCATTTTCTCCAGACTCCTCTCAAACTATACGTCCAGCAGGTCTCCTGCCATCTGCCTTGTACCCACTCTGATTATTGCTCTCAGCCCGAGCATGTTCGGTTCAGGCTCTGCGGTGGATTTGCGGTTGCCTGCACATTGTATCATGTGTGGATGTTGTGTCTAAGGTGGAGAGAGGCCCCTCAGAGCAGAATCTGTCTCGTGTTCTTTTGGAATCTCTTTCATCATATACCACTACCACCACTGCCAGCAACTAGATAAGGCATTACGTAATGGATAAAAATGCTTGTAAACGAGCGAGCATTCCTGGCACTCAGAGGTTGGCCTCCACCGTAAACAAGCACCGTGTAGGTGAAAAGCTGAGTTTCCAAAGCCAAGGAATGTGTGCAGAGGAACCTCCTTATTTGTACAATTCACAGAGCAGGCAAGGTCTGCCCGGAGAGAGAGCTGGGAGAACCACAGAACACTGGGAGGCCTGTTGAGTAAACCTCACAGAACATATTGACCCGGGGAGACTCTTCACGGAGCTGGCAAGTAACGAAAACAACAGTTTTGCAGCTGTCTGCCTTAGCATATACACATTCAAGGAAATTTGCATGGGCTTTGGGAAAAATCTAAAACAATTTCTCCCAAAAGTCTTTACTATGATATTCTTTGAAATGGAAAGCTGTGTAATTTAAATGATTTCTTTGTGTGCTTGGCTTTTTAGAAAGGTATTTTTTAAAGATAAAAAAGTGAAGGTGCACATTTTCAGTGTCCAGGAAGACAAAGATGCATAGCAGCTTCTGGCCACGAGGGGGCGCCATCTACATAGTGGTGGGCTCTAAGGAGCCAACGAAGGGGACTGGGGTTGTGCCCAGGTAGCACGCTTCAGCTTGGGCTCTGCAGTCCAGGTCCAGAGCTTTGCCTGGACGTCAGACCTCTTCCCTGACTCAGGCGGCTCCCAAAGCAGTGTCTGTCTGGGGTGCAGAGGGCCAGGAGTGGTCAGGCTGGGGAGGAGATCTTGGTGAAATTACAGACTGGGCAAAACTGCTGTGTTGGCAGCTGTGCCCGGGAGCCAGGAGGGCGGTGGTGTCTGGGGCATGACCTCAGGGACTGTGGTGCTGGTTAGGGGGCTGGGTGGAGGCTGGCTGGGTGTGGCAACCACAATAGAGCTGGGGGCCTCTGCTGCCTGGCCAGCTCGTCACCACCCTGGGACTGTGTGATGTGGCTCTTGCAAAGTCCACATTTTTCGGCATGGTCCCCTGTGGCCTGGCTTCAGTCTCCCTTCCTCCACAGTACCTTCTCTAAAAGTAGCTCTTCCCCAGCCCAGCTGGAAAACCTGCCTTTCTCCCAAATAACTTGTACTTTACTTCATTCATTCATTCATTCATTCATTCATTCATTCACTTATTCCGACATGCACTAAACACGTAGTGCCCACTGTAGCCAGACATTACGAAGACACAAGACACTGTGCCTTGCCCTGTCCGGGAGGTGGGGGTAGGGGGCTCAGTTGGTTGGAACATCATCTCGTGCACCAAAAAGTTGTGGGTTTGACCCCACCTAGGTTGCAGGTTCGATCCCTGGTCGGCACGATTGTGGGAAGAAACCAAATTGATATATATATTTTGAAGTTTTATTTATTTTTAGAGAGAGGGGAAGGGAGGCAGAAACAGGGGGAGGGAAACATCAGTGTATGGTTGCCTCTCACATGGTCCTCACTAGGGACCTGGCCCGCAACCCAGGCATGTGCCCTGACTGAGAATTAAATCGGCAACCCTTTGGTTGGCAGCCCATACTCAATCCACTGAGCTACACCAGCCAGGGCCAAAATTGATGATATTTTTCCTTCATATCAATGTTTCTCTCCCTCCCCAATAAACATATCCTTGGGTGAGGATTTAAAAAAAAAAAAAAGACTTCTGGTCAAGATGGTAGTGTAGGCAGACATGACTGTCTTCTTCACACAACCACATCAAAATTACAACTAGGTGATAGTACAGAACAACTATCATTCGGGAACCATCAGATCTTCAGTTGAATGCAAGTCTGACGACTACGGAATTAAAGAACCCACATCCATCCAGACTGAGCCTGCAAGCTGGTGCCATATCTGAGACTCCATCAATCTGGCTAACACTGTTCCACCAGCCTTGGAGATCCCCTGAGGCTTCGCCTTGCCCAACTTTTGAGCCCACCCAAGCTGCTTTTCCATATGAATGGCTGGTCTTGGCTCATCTTCACAACTTCCTAAATCCTCTCCAACAAGCAGCAGCTGGTCTCAGCAAGCCCCAGGCCCCACACTAGCAGCAGCCAGCTTTGCATCACTGCTTGGCTTTGCCTGGGAATCCCCAAGCCCAGCACAAGGAGCAGCCATCTCAGATTGCTTTATAGATCAATCAAGGGTGGCCCCAAGCGAAACACAAGTGGGGGCTGACCTTGGCCTGCACCCCTGGGAAATCCCAGGGCCAGTGTACCCAGTGGACACCTAGACCACGTTGGAGCACCACTACTCTTCTCCTGCACAGCTGGACCTCCATGGAGGGTGGAGGTTGGTGGTTAGTGGTCACAGCCAGTCCTTGCAGCCAACTGGCCTGGGTAAATCCCTCCCATTGATCTGCCAACAGCAACCAAGTCTCAACTACAAGAGGGGAGTATACTCAGCCCACACGAAGGGCACACCTCAAGTACCCAGCTTGGGTGATAAGGGAGACTGTGCCACTGGACCCTACAGGACACCTACTGCATTAGGCCACACTACCAAGACACGGAGTCAAAGCAGCTCTACCCAATACATAGAAACAAACTCAGGGAGGCTGCCAAAACAAGGAGACACAGAAACATGGCCCGAATGAAAGAACAGGTCAAAAGTCCAGAAGAAGAGCTAAATGAAATGGAGGTAAGCAATCTACCAGATGCAGAGTTCAAAACACTGTGGGGGTTTTTTAAATTATTTTATTGTTGTTCAATTACAGTTAAAAACACTGGTTATAAGGATGCTCAAGGAGCTGAGTGAGGACCTTAACAACATAAAAAAGATCCAGTCAAAAACAAAAGATACTCTAATTGAAATAAAGAACAATTTACAGGGAAACAACAGTAGAGTGGATGAAGCCGAGAATCAAATCAATGATTTGGAACATAAGGAAGCAAAAAACAGCCATGCAGAATAATGAGAAGAAAAAGGAATCCAAAAGAGAGGATAGTATAAGCAGCCTCTGGGACAATTTTAAGAGGTCCAACATTTGCATCATACGGGTGCCAGAAGGAGAAGAAAAGGAGCAAAGAATTGGAATCTATTTGACAAAATAATGAAAGAAAACTTCCCTAATTTGGTGAAGGAACTAGATATGCAAGTCCAGGAAGCACGGAGAGTCCCAAACAAGATGGATGCAAAGAGGCCCACGCCAAGACACATCATAATTAAAATGCCAAAGGTTAAAGGTAAGGAGAGAATCTTAAAAGCAATGAGAGAAAAGACAGTTTCCTACAGGGGAGTTCCCATAAGACTGTCAGCTGATTTCTTGAAAGAAACTTTGCAGGCTAGAAGGGATTGGCAAGAAATATTCAAAGTCATGAAAAGCAGGGACCTACAGCCAAGATTGCTCTACCCAGCAAAGCTATCATTTAGAATCGAAGGTCAGATAAAGAGCTTCCCAGACAAGAAGAAAACTAAAGGACTTCGTCATCACCAAGCCATTATTGTATGAGATGTTAAAGAGGCTTGTTTAAGAAAAAAAAGGAGATCAAAACTATGAACAATAAAATGGCAAAAAATACAAATCTACCAACAATTGAATCTAAAAAACAAACTCAGCAGAGGAGAAGAACAGAGAGCACGAATACAGAGGGCGTTTTGACAGTTGCCGGACGAGGGGGATGGGTGACCAGGTGAGGGGAAGCACAAGCACAAACAGGTAGTTACAGAATAGTCCTGGGGACCTAAAGTACTGCACAGGAAAGGGAGCAGCCAAGGAACTTATACTCATGATCCATGGACATGAACAAGGATTGGGGGGATGGACTGAGGGAGTTGGGGGTGCTGGGAGGAGGTGGCGAAGGAAAAATCAGGACAACTACAAAAGCATAATCAATAAAATATAATACAAAAAAAGACATTGTGCCTTTAGGAACACTACACTCTTACTCTTCCGTGTCCTTACTTCTGTTTTCTCCTACCCTGCTCTGCTGGGCCAGACTTTCCCATGCCCCAGGGACCTCTCCAAGCCTCTCCAGCTCTGGCAGTCCCTTCCAATGACTCCCCAGTGAGAAGAGGGACTTTGTCTGCCTCAGCCCCTGTTCTGTTGTACGTGTGTAACACAAGTAGGGGCCGAGTCAAGAGTGGTTGACATGGATGAATGAGGTGTTCTTGTCTGTGTCTGACTTCATAACCTGACTGCTTGAAACTTTCACTTGGCAAGTCCTCCATCCTGCCTGTGGCATCTCTCCCACTGAGAGGGCGTGTTCGTGACCACTGGACTGATGCATGGTGGTTGGGTCACGCTGGGCTCTTGAGGTGCAAGGGACAGAAAGGAATGCATTGGCTCACTGGACCACACCACCAGGGGATGGGCAGGAAGGGCTGAGCCTGCCTTGGGGGTGACAGGCATGTGGGGTCGTGACGTGGGGACGCTCCTCCACTCAGCGTGTGTTCACCCCCTGCTTCTGCAGACAGGCTTCCTCTACCAAGAAAACTTCTGTCAATTGGTCCACATTCCATCCTTCGAGCTCAGCAATCCAAGATGACTAGGGTTTTCCTCTGCAGGTCCAATTTTTTAAAAATTTATTTACTGATTTTAGAGAGAGAGAGAGAGAAAGGAAGGGAGAGAGAAACATCAATTTGTTGTTCCACTTATTGACACATTCATTGGTTGATTCTTTTTTAATATATTTTATTGATTATGCTATTACAGTTGTCCCATTTCTCACCCATCATTCCCCTCCATCCTGCACAACCCCCCACCCACATTCCCCCCTTTAGTTCATGTCCATGTGTCATAAGTTCTTTAGCTTCTACATTTCCCACACTATTCTTGCCCTCCCCCTGTCTGTTTTCTACCCACCATCTATGCTCCTTATTCTCTGTACCTTTTTACCCCTCTCTCCTCCTCCCACTCTCCTGTTGCTAACCTTCTATGTGATCTCCATTTCTGTTTCTGTTCGGTGGATTTTTATATGTACTCTGACCGGGGATTGAACCCCGAATCTTGGCGTATCGGGATGGTGCTCCAACCAACTGCCCAGCTACAATGTTTAAATCCTGGTGAAAGCTCTGGTAGGCATGATTTTTCTGCATGATACACTATTCCCTTGGACCAATCTCTGTGGCCCGGGGCAGTGATGTAGGATGATTGGCAGCCTGGACTTGAATAGCAGAATTAGACTAGAGAGGGAGCAACTGATGCTCAAAACAAGGATCAAAGAAACTGACACGGCCGCTGGGAAGAGCTGGGACCCCGCCGTGACGTATTACCTACAACCAACGTAGTACTTACGTTTTTATGTTTTTTCGTTATTGGGGACAGGGATCAAACATGCCTGTAGCACCTCTGCGGACAACAAGAACTTGGTAAATAGTGGCTGATTTACAGCAAAAGATACTGGTGGTCGCTGTCATTGTTTTCATGGCAGAAACCCCTGGTGGACTGCCCCCACACTTGGCATGAGCCTACAGTTGTCCATCTTGGGTGGCATCACAAGGCTTGTCTCAGGGGTGGAACTAGGCAGAACGCTGGTGGCCGTATTACCACCCGGTTTTCCTTCTGAGAAAACCCACCAAGCCCTGCTGTGTGAGTTAGCCCTGTCTTTTTCTCTCAAATGGAAAATGCCTCGAAGACTGGTGTTCCTCTTTGCATGTTTATTTTTGGTAGAAAGCAGATCAGGCAACTTTGTAAAATGACATCTTCCGTGGATGGTCTTCGGTGCGTGGCCCTTTCTGAAGGTGAGACATCCCTCTCCGAAGGGCTCAGAGGAGCCCTGTTAGGTAATGTCGTTGCTGCTTTCTTTGATGAGGAAACTGAGGCCTGGCGCTGGTTGTAGGTCCAAGGGCACAGAGCTATGGGAAGGAGGGAGGAGGGTGGTGAGATGTGTCTGGGTTGGGAGCCATGTGCCAGAGGGTTTGTATACGCCAAGTCATTCCCTCTGCACAGTCATCCACTGAGGTAAGAATCGGACGACAGGCTTGGTGAAATGCACACACCTTGTCCAAGGTCAAAGTCACAGGGAGGGATGGGCTACGTTCAGTCCAAAGCCCATGACATTTTACTTCCTTATACTGTGTGACCTTGCACAGGTCACCTTACTTCCATGTGCCTCTGTTTCCCAATCTGTAAAATAGGGACAACAATAGTACTTGCCCCAAGGGTTTGGTGTGAGGGTTAAATGAAATGACACCCATGTGTGGCAAGAGCTCCAAGGGTGGACGCTGAGGTGGAGGCTGTTGCTATAATACCATGGGATCTCCCTCAGGGTCACGAGGCAGGCCACTCCCTGCTGCAGGAGAACCAGATCTCGTGGGAGCCCTGTCCAGGCCCAGGTGCTCCTGAGGCCCTGCTGCAGGTGCCTGGGAAAGTTTGCAAGGGGAATAAAGGGAACAAAGGCTCCAGGTGCTCAGTTGGCGCTTTGTCTGGCTGAAGGCCTTGTTCCCTGGTTTCCTACTGGATCAGGTTGCTCTTGGCTGGCTGGGCTGGTGGAGCCTGCCCCTCCTCCCTGCCCCTCCTCCCTGCCCCTCCTCCCTGCCCCTCCGGCAGAGGGGGCAGGGCTGGGCTGGGGATACAGGCCAGGGCCCAGTTGGCCGACGCCCTTTCTTTCTGGAGCCTAGCCTGGGGGTCTCAGTGAGTGAGACCCAAGCTGGAAGCACTGGGTCCCCTTCCAGCCTCGTAGCCTCGGAAAAACACCCTCCCAGCCTCCCCCTGTGGAGTAGCCTTGGGGATGAAGGTGGGGGGCTCAGGGGCCAGGATCAGAGACCTGGGCTTGAATGCCAGCAGCAATAAGTGGCTGTGCCAAGCTGCCTCTCTCTCAGAGTCCCAGTCTTCCTAGGGTGTAGCTCAGACGTCTGGGCTGGTTCGTAGATAAAGCTCCTGTGGGCCCTAACATTTTCCTGGGGTACCCAATGCCGCCTGTGGGAGGTGGTACAGCAAACCCAAACCCAGTGGAGGGTTATCTCAGTACAGCACAAACTAGATCATGTGGCTCCTCTGCTTAAATCCGACTCAAGCCCGGGCCCGCCACCCTGCCTGCTGCCCTCTCCCGCTGCTGCTCACCTCTTGGAGTTCCTGGAACAGGAGTGTGTTCTGGCCTCGGGGCTTCTGCGCTTGTCTGCTTGCTATAGAACACTGTGTGCCCAGGTGTTGGCATGAGCTGTCCCTGTCGCTCAGGTCTCAGTGCCTTGGTGTGAACTCCTCAGAGAAGTCTTGTCCGGTCCCCCTAAGCTAGCCCCTTCCTGGTCCTTCTCTGTCTACCTCATCCTGCTTCGTTTCACACAGGGCTCATGCCTCTCTCGAAGTGATCTTGTTTCTATCGTGTCACCCTCTTAAAAATTTATTATTATTTTTAATTGATTTTTGTTGTTGTTTCACTGATCGATGCATTCATTGGTTGCTTCTTGTAGGTGCCCTGACTGGGGATCGAACCCACAACCTTGGTGTATCAGGACAATGCTCTAACCCATCATGGGCCACCCAGCCAGGGTCAGGTTTTTGCCTCCCTTTTCATTGCCTGTCTCTCCACCGATATCTAAGCTCTGTGAGAAAGGGTCTTGTCTGTCTTTCCTTCCACTGTCTCCCTAGCCCCAGAGCAGGGCCTGGCTCTCAGGGGCTCTCGCTAAACACCACCCCCTTCCCAGAAGTTGCGCGTAAGCCTCCCTGAGCTGGGCAGTGAACCAGGGATGTGATGAGGCAGCATTCCTGGAGTGAAAACACTTTAGATTTCCAGCACACTTTCACATTCGATTGTTTCACCGCCACCTCACACTGACCTACCTGTCAGACTGGTAGGGCAAGATCAGAAGCTCTGCTCTATGAATGAGAAAACCAAGGTGCCTAGAGGCTAAAAGCAGTTGTCTACAGCCCTGTGCGTCAAAAGTGCAGGGTCTCAGAAGCACCTCCCAAGGCTCCAAGCCAGATGTGGGAAGGCCTTCAAATAGAAAATACACATTTCCAACCCACTTGTCCCTTGGGTGGTGTGAGCAGCAGACACATATTCAAAATTGCTGCGTGGGTGGGGGGCAGGACCCTCCTCTCCGAGGCTCTCTCCTGCTCTGAGTTTTTCTAGGATTCTGTGATATGCATCGCCTTGACGTCTCACCCAGGAAAATGCCATGTTCCTTACTCTCTTCCATAGCTGAGCTATCTCAGCATCTTCCCTCTCCTGCTGCTGCGGACCCCAGCCGTGCCCCTGCTCAGCCCCTGGTACTGAGTACCTAGTGCCCCACAGAGTTGTGGGCCCCCCTCAGTATCAGTCCCTCTTGGTATTACATGTATCCAACTGCAGACGAGGCTCAGAGCGGGGGCAGGGACTGGCCCAGCAGGAAAGCAGCAAAGGCAGGTCTACAACTCAACTGCGGACCCAGCTGGTCCTTCTCCCCCAACTCATCAGTCCGAACAGTCACTCCCAACTGCACAGAAGGTAGAGTTCTCCCCGGTGTAAATTGTTGAAATCATAACGCCACGTTTAAATGCCTTTATGAAGCTCATTAAGGGCTTATTAAGTCTTGTTATGACCTTTTATTTTAAAAGAAGATTTTGTTTATTTCTGTATTTAGTTTTAGAGAGAGGAGAAGGGAGGGAGAAAGGGAAGGAGGGAAACATCAATGTGTGGTTGCCTCTCAGGTGCCCCCAGATGGGGAAATGACCTGCAACCCAGGCATGTGCCCTGGGCAGGGATCAAACTGGCAACCTTTCAGTTTGCAGGCTGGCGCTCTACCCACTGGGCAACACCAGCCGTGGCTGCTATGACCTCTGCTAGATCTACAGCAGGGAGGGAGAAGGCAAGATGTGCTGGGCTGCCCCTTGTATGGGGGAACACAGGGCAGGCCCCCACAGGAGGGCAGAAATCTCTATCACTGTGCCAGGGAGGGTGTGCTGGTGCACACAGAGACCGTGCGGAAGGATGCGCTTCAAAATGCCAATGGTGGCATCTCTGGGTGATTTCTATTCTCTTCTTTACGCATTTTGGTATTGTCTGATTTTTTCACAATGAGAAGCAGTTCCTTTATAACAACAACAACACCAACAACAGCCATTTTCCTGTTGAAAAGCATTCGGGAAAAGCCCCTGAATAGAAAAGAAACGGAAAGAGGCCTCCATGCCTATTTCTCAGGGTGCTAATGATTAACATCACAAGTCCTTCCCAAAGGTTTTGCCCTGTGCTGGGAGAAAACCAGCGAAAGATGACTGTTTATGGATGATTGTTTGTGAGTCAGAACTTATTCAGAGCTCTGGAGTTTCCAGGCCGTTAACTGAGCTGCCTGAACCCATTAGTTCGGGTCAGCCCAGCCCAGCTTGCGTCTACACTTGCTTTCCTGCCCTGCCTGCTCTTTTGGGGCCAGCCCCAGCTTCACGCACATGATGCAGGCACTCCCCAGCCCCTTGAGTGTAAATCCTGGGAAGGGCGCAGGCACACTTGGCTTATTCATCTGTGCACTCTCCGGAGCACTGAACTGTAAACTTCCAGATAAGAACCAAAAAAGAACAAGTAAATATTGGTACTTCCTTTCCCACAAATGTTGCAACAGACTAGACTTGGTTTGGAGCATGTGTTTTGTGAATAACCAGAAAGAACCTACAAGCCTTTCCATAGTGGTCAATTACAATACAATATGGTATATCCAGGGGTTAGAATACTATATAGCTGTTAAAAAGAATGGGGGTAAAGCCCTGGCTGGGTAGCTCATCTGGTTAGAGCATCATCTCAATATGCCGAGGTTGCAGGTTTGATCCCCAGTCAGGACTAATGTAAGAATCATGAACGCATCCATAAGTAGAACAACAAATTGATGTTTCTCTTTCTTGCTCTCTCACTCTCCCCTCCCTTCCTCTCTAAAAATCAATAAATAAAAAAATTAAAAAAAAATAGTGAAGTAGATCTATGTAAAATGACCTAGGAAATGGTGGGTTTTAAGAATAAGAGAGACGTTGCATAGCAGTGTGTATATTATGCTCCCAGAATTAGGGATGGCTCTCTTCTCCTTGTACAGTGATGGAAACTACAGGAAAACGTAGACTCGGATGTGGAACTCCCCCATCACCACTTCCACCAGTCAGGATAGGCCAGGGTATGCTGTGGTAACAAATACCCCTGAGCATTTCAGTGGCTTAAAACAACAAAGACGTATTTCTTGGCTTCATTCCCAACATGGCTGGCAAGGGCTCAGCTCTAGGTAAGTCAGCACCTGAGTCATCATAGCACCTCTGTCATCTTAGGATGCCACTTTCCCAACATGAGGCTTCAGGGGTCACCAGTGCAAGGGAAGAAAGCATGCCCCCCCCGCCAGGACACATGTCACTTTCCTCTAGGTTTCACTGGCCAACAGCAGTCACGTGGTTACATCTAATTTCTAGAGCACGTGGACGTCCAACCCTTTGTGTGCCCAGAGGGAAGGGAGCTGGAAATATCACCGAGCCCTGGGAATGTCTGCTGCCCACCCCAAACAACCATCTCCTGCAGGCCCTTCCCTTCACATTCATATTCATTGTAGCTTTACAGCAATTTCAAAACCTAATGTAGACTTTGCAGTCAGATAGAACTATCTGTTGGTTTGAATCCAGTTTTATAAATATATCTATCTATCTATCCCAAATATATATAGTACTCTCCCCCTTATCCATGGGCAACCTCAGTCTGAAACATTAAATGGACAATTCCAGAAATAAACAATTCACAAGTGTTAAATTGCAAGTGGTTCTGAGCAGTGAGATGAACTCTCCCACCGGGCAACCCCCCCATGGGAATTGTCACCCCATCCAGCGTCTCCACCCTATAGCCACTTTGTAGCCGGCTCTGTTATCAGATGGGCTGTAGAGGTGTCATAGTGCCTGTGTTCAGGTGACCCTGATTTTACTTCACAGTGGTCCCAAAGCTCAAGAGTAGTGATGCTGACAATTCGGATATGCCTCAGAGAAAGCCAGATTTTCTTTTCATTCCTTCCTTCTTTCCTCCCTCCCTCCCTCCCTCCCTTCCTTCCTTCCTTCCTTCCTTCCTTCCTTCCTTCCTTCCTTCTTTCCTTTTCCCCTTCCTTCCTTCCTTCCTTCCTTCCTTCCTTCCTTCCTTCCTTTCTTCCTTCCTTCCTTCCTTCCTCTCTCTTTTTCTTTCTGTCTAATCTTTACCCGAAGATATGTTTTTATTGATTTGAGAGAGAGAGAGGGAGAGAGAGATAAACATCAGTGTGAGAGAGAAACAGTTGCCTCCCGTATGTGCCCGGACCAGGAATGGAGCCCACAACATTTTGGCGAATGGGATGATGCTCCAACCAACTGAGCCACCCAGCCAGGGCCCAGGATTTTCTACATGACATTGCAGCCATCCCTCTCTGATGATCCTCACCTCTACAATGACAGTTCAGAATACAGTCCCTTTCAGCTGAATACATTTCGTGTCCACGGGGAGCTGCCCCTCCCCCACTGTTCCTGAGGGCATCCCAGGCCCAAACAGTTATGCCCTGTTTATGACATGCCAACTTCCCCAGACCCAGGACTTCAGGCTGGGCTTTGGAGAACTCAGGTCCACCCTGGGGCCATCAGGAGGGGGAAGGGCAGGTGCTCTTGGCCCGGCACCTGGCCCGCTGCCCACAGAGCCAGGCGAGAGCTGCCCATGAGGGCTGGCTGGGGAGCTGGCTGGGGAGCTGGCTGGGGGCCGAGAACTCGTCTCTCCCTTTTAACAGACACAGGCAGTCTGTTGAGATTCTGGAAACATCTGACCTTTGCAGAGCATCTCAAAAGTTGTCAGGGAGGGCCCGGGGGGAGGGCCCTTGCTCTCTGTGAGCACTTTAACCCTTTCCACAGAGCTCTGAGCAACAAAACAAAAAACAAGACGAATCTCCAAGGAACTAGAAAGCTTTGTTGGGTAAATTCTCCTGCAGGTTTTCTGGGGGAGGCAGGTCATGCGTGGGGGCACAGAAGAGACTTTTTATTTTATTTTATTGATTTTTAGAGAGAGAAACACTGATTTGCTGTTCTACTTCTTTATGCATTCATTGGTTGACTCTTGGATGTGCCCTGACCAGGGATTGAACCTACAACCTTGGCGTATCAGAATGCTGCTCTCATCATCTGAGCCATTTGGCTAGCCCAGAGACCTCTGAGACCTCTGGTGTCATTTTCTAGGTTCCCGGCCTCAAGACAACAGGATTTAAAGGGCCTGAAGGGAGGAGAGCTGCTGAGAGGGGAACAAAGCAGGCAGCTTTGACTGACTGGGTGATGCATTCCTTCATCCTACAACTGTGTATGGGGCACCTACTAAGTGCCAGGCACGATGTCGGCCTCTGGGGATACCATGGCCAGGTAAACACGGTAGACAGGTCCCCTGCCTTTGTGGACACTCATCCTGGAGGGGCAGACTAATCTAACTGGCACAGGGGCGGCTATGAATACATTGGGGGTGGGGGCTGGGAGGCATGTCGCAGTGCTGCTGAGAGGGCCTGGGGTGGGCAGACTTCATGTAGGAAGGTAGGGGGAAATGTTTCAGCTGGGATGTCTAGCTTTGCTGATGGAGAATAGCACCCAGCATCTGCCTCTGGGAGCTCATTAAAATGCAGAACCTCGCCCTGGTGAGGTCACTCGCTTGGGGCATTGTCCTGTGCACCAAAAGGTTTGGGTTCTATCCATGTACAGGAGGCGACTGATGGATGTTTCTCTCTTTCTCTGTCTCTCTCCCATTCCCCCTTCTCTCTCAAAAATCAATAAATACATCCTTGGGTCAGGATTAAGGGGAAAAAAAAAAGGCAGAACCTTCGTCCCCACCTCAGGCCTGCAGCATCCAAACATGCATGTTCACAGGCTCCCCTGTATGTGCACGTATGAAGAAGGTCCAGAAGCAGCACTAAGGGCTGACCTGGGTGCAGCTTGGAAGTGGAGGAGAACCACCAGGGAAGGATCCATGGGGCAGGAAGGAGCTTGCTGCAGGATGTGGATGGAAGTCGTGGCATATTTGTGTGTTTGTATGTGTAAAGAAACATTTTTTTATAAGTGGGAGAGAACTGAGCATGCTTTAAGGCTTTCAGGAGTGAAGCAGGGGAGGGAGTGGGTGGGCAACAAAGTACAATGGAGGGGAAGATGGAGGAGGTGCAGGCCCTGCAGGGCAGACGGACCTTCGGCTGCAAACTGGAAACTTCAGGGGACGGTCTGGCCATATGGCAGAACTGCAGAGACAGAGGAGGCCTGGGTGGTGGTGGGGGGGCGTGAGTCCAGAACCATAGGGTGCGGGCTCTGGATCTCAGTTGTAGCGGTGGTTCCCCAAATCTACTCATGGGATTGATTAGTACAGGATGATACAACCCCCCACCACACACACACACACACACACACACACACACACACACACACGGGCATGTAAAAATTGGTGAAACGGAACGATAAGGTCTGTAGTCTACTTGACAGTATTATTATACCCCTGTCAATCACTTGGTTTTGCCACTGAACTGCAGTTCTGTAAGGTTGCCATGGGGGAAGTCGGGGGAAGTGTTCATGGGACCCTGCACACTGTCTTGTAGCTTTCTGTGGATCGATAGTTATTTCAAAATAAAAAGGTAAAGAAAAGCACACGTATACCCTTATACAAGACACCTTTGGCTGGAACTGCAGAGGAACAAAAGCTAGTATATTAAGCGCTTCAGAGTGGCCGCCTGTGGGGGAGGGCGTGGGAGGAGAGTCAGCAAGGACAAAAGGGAATAAACAGCCACATTCATCAGGGGACCAGACCCGTGAGTGGTTCCAGGGCTGTGAGCTGACAGGGTGATTAAGTGCAGCTTCTCTGCACCTGAGGTCCACAGTCAGGGAAGGGGGTAGCGGGGAGAGGGATCAATAACCTTAAAGATAAGACCTTTTCTCCATAGAGTGAAGCATTTTTTTCAATAGGAGACTGGGAGAAGGTTGGAGGAGGAAGAGAAGCAGGAAGAGGGGCAGGGAGAAGGGATGCACCAGGGCAGAGAGAGAAGGAGGAAGAAAGCGTGTAGGGAAGGGAACAGGATGTAACCAGAAAAGACACCGGCATTCGGGCTGCCTGTCACTACCAGATCCAATAATCAATGACAGCCATTGAATCTTTACGGGCGCTTTATTCAGATGGCTGGCAATCTGAGAAGATGGCGGGTTTATACCCTAACAAACCATCTTTCCTTCTCTTTCCTGGCCAGAATTTTAATAAGGGAGGTAGGAGAAGACAATCGAGGTTTGGTGAGGGCTTTGAAATTCAGGGAGGACTAGGTGAGGAAGTCCTGGCCTTCCTATTCTGGGCATTTAGTTGTTCCCAAGGGAGGAGGAGCATCTGTCTCCTCATTGATACAAAGGCCCGGATGCCTCCAACTAGTCCCCAGGCTGTAATCTCTAGCTAGCGCCCCAGGAGGCTGGCTGTTTCCCAGGAGCCAGGATGGGCCTTATCTGCAGTTTCTGAAACAAAAGCTTTAACATACACATTACTTGCTAGGCTTAATAACTTTTTCCTTAAGCTAAAATTTTCCAGGTCTTGAGTCCCCTATCAGGGAGGGGAGGGAGGCTGTGGATTGCAGGCTGGGGGCTGGTCTGGGGAAAGCACAGGTCCTGGCTGCCTAAGGCCCTCGAGCTCCCAGGCCCTAGAATCTAGGAGCTTCATGAGCAGCCTGTGTCCTGCAGGACAGGATGTGCTCAGTGCGGAAACTGGCAGTGTTGAATCTTCACCTAGCCTCCTGCCTTCATTGTTGGCGAGCAAACCAATTGAATGAGTGCAGGCCTGTTAAAGTCATTGGCACAAGTCGGCCGTGCTACCTCAGCTGTGAAACTCAACTAACTGGATGACTGTGAAGAGGAAGGAAGAATACTGGGAACAAAAGGAAATAATTGAGGAAGGGCTTAGAGGCTTAATGATAAGGATGTACACCTGGACATACCTACCATCATGAGCGGTTAGAGGCAAGTTAAGGACCTAAGAGTAGAGAGTTGGTTGAAAATGTGTAATACATATATATTCTAGAATACATTTAAAATTAAGGTCTACAAGAAGGTATGTTTTTTTTTTTTTTTAATGATTTTATCTATTCACTTCCAGGGAGAGGGGAAGGGAAGGAGAAAGAGAGGGAGAGAAACAGCAATGTGTGGTTGCCTCTCACATGCCCCCCACCCCCCGACTGGGGATCCAGCCCGCAACCCAGGCATGTGCCCTGAGTGGGAATTGAATAGGTGACCCTTTGGTTTGCAGGTTGGTGCATAATCCACTGAGCCACACCAGCCAGGGCTGCAAGAAGTTTTAATGTTGTGGAAAAATGTTGAATATATTGCTGTTCTAGAGAAAGTTTATGATTATGTACAAAGTAATTTTTAAAAATTGTTATGGATTGATTGGTTTTTTAGAGAGAGAGGAAGGGAGAAAGAAAGAGAAACATCCATTTGTTTTTCCACTTTTTTATGCCTTCATTGGTTGATTCTTGTAGGTGCCCTGACCTGGGATTGAACCCACAACCTTGGTGTATCATGATGATGTTCTAACCAACTGACCTACCAGGCCAAGGCCCCCAAATAATTCTTTTTATAAAAGCTATAAATGTATAACTACCTAAAAAAGAGATGGGATGATAAGTCACTAAAATATTAACACCCTTAACCTGAAGACATGGGCATTTCACATGTACATTTTATCTTAAAAAAAAGTTTTAGAAAATATTAACACTGGTGGTCTCCAGGTAGAGTGAAATCATGGGTGATGCTTTTTCTTAATTGGTTTTCTGTTTTCCAACCTTTTTGTAGTAAATATGTGTTCACTTCGGTAGAGAGACGACAATGTCGCCGCTTCTTTCTTTTTATGGGGGAGCACAGTCCTGGGACTGTGGTAGGCCCTCAGGCGGATCGCTCTGCAGGCCTGCCCCGGCCCTGGGCGATGCTGGCCCCTGGCCTCGAGTTCCTCCAGCCCCTCCACCAGCCAGCTGGGACCAGCTCAGCAGCATACACACCCAGAACTTGTTTGTTTCAGGAACCGCCCTGAGAGCTCTGTGGCCTTCCTGGAAGATAGCAGAGCCAGCTCACCAGCCCTGGGGAGGGCCGAGCCAAGGTCACTTGATACATGCTAGATATTTATAACCGTATCTCACTTGCTTCATTTCACTCTTACTGTGCGTGCGGTCCATCCATGATCGCGGGCGGAGATGCGGGTGGTTTCTGTGCAGGGTGGCTCCTGTGCAGGGTGGCTCTGTGCGGCTCTCGCCCTCCTCCTCTGTAAACGGGTCTGTCATTACGGAGAGCTGACAGGGTGCCAGGTGTGTGTCTCCCTAATTGTGCTGCTCACCCTGTGCAGTCCCGGCTCTCCTGATGCCCACTTTGTAGATCAAGAACCTGCAGGCTCAGAGAGGTTAAGGAACTCGCTCTAAGTAACACAGCCAGACAGGTGGTGGTAGTTCTGGGATCCCAACCTGGGCCCGTGGGAGTCCAGCTAGTCACACTGTCCCCTGGGTCAGGGAGCGCGCAGCCCCACAGACTACCGGGCCTGCACAGCCCTGGTCGAGGCAGGTTCCGGCTGGGGGAAGGGCAGATAGCAGCACGTCCAGAGTGGCCTTCAACGCCTGGGGCGGGTGGTAGTTGGGGGGGGGGGCCTGCTTGGGCGCCTCCCGACAGTTCCAGTAAACAAGGGCGAGGCGGGGCGGGACTTGGCAGCAGATCCTCGTTTCCGGGGACATTGCGCGGGACCGGGGGTGTTCGTGGCGACACTCCAGGTCCCCAGGGAAGGCGTTCGGCTGACCTGGCAGCTGGGAGCAGCTGGGGACACTGCAGGAAGTGGGGGCGTGCCACAGAGGCGACCCCACCGGGAACGGTGGTCGCGCGCGTGCGCGCGCCCCGGCAGGGACACTACCAGGTAGGCACAAGGGACAGGGTGGGTGGGAGCTTCGCCCGGGAGTGGGCGGACCAGGGTGAGGCCGATGGGAATGCTACCGCCCCCACTTCCCGTCGGGCGGTCTCCAAAAGGGCGCCACCTGCAAGTTCTGACGGGCAACGGTGCCCGCCACTGGGGGAGCCTGTTGCCTCCGAAGCGCAGGAGGCTGGGCCCCTGTTCCCGCGGCGCGCAGTCCCTTTAGCACTTCCTTTAACCCCCACCGCCACACCTGAAACGGAGAGAGGCAGGAATCCTGGCTCTGGAGGGAAATGGTTTGGAATTTGAGAAAGTCCCGGTCCTCTTCTCCGAATCGTCCTGGGTGTGACCTTCGAGTTAGGCTGTTCTGTTTCGGTTGCTTCTCTTTGAATGACAGGTGGATTTAGGGGATAGGAGGGAAAGGAAGATAGGATTCTGGCAATGAGGGAGCTCTAGTGGCCTCCGTGGAGCAGGTGTGGTCTGGCAAAAGGACTCGGGTGCCCTTGGTCACCTGGGGAAGGTCATCGACCTTTACTCACATTTCATCACCTGTAATATGAGTATATCCTTTGACTTACAAACCATGGGTTTCTTGTAGGGCTGGAATGCCATAAGGACAAGGAAGCACACTTTTTTTTTTTAAGCGTTTTTTCCCCTCATGGATGCTGTAGAACTGGAAGAGATGTAGAAATCCATGTGGTCCCATACCTTATTTTCTCTTTCTTTCTTTCTTTCTTTCTTTCTTTCTTTCTTTCTTTCTTTCTTTCTTTCTTTCTTTCTTTCTTTCTTTCTCTTTCTTTTTCTTTCTTTCTCTCTCTCTCCCTCTCTCAGATTTTATTTATTATTTTTAGACAGAGGAAGGGAGGGAGAAAGAGAGAGAAACATCAATGTGTGGTTGCTTCTCCCATGCCCTCTGCTGGGGACCTGGTGACCTGGTCCACAACCCAGGTACATGCCCTAACCGGGAACTGAACCAGTATCCTTTTGGTTTACAGGTCGGCACTCAGTCCACTGAGCCACACCCGCCAGAGCCCATCCCTCATTTTCGTAGGAGGAAATGGACCCAGAGCATATATGACTTCCCGAGATGACACAGGGAGTTGGGATGGTCAGCATTTGAACCCTGTCACCTGACTTCCGGGTTGGGGCTGTTTCCTCTGATGACCATTCTTAGGGAAACTCAGGAACATCAGTGATATTTCTCCTTGTAAGCTGGGGTTCAAGCTTTGGGGGACTGGGCAACATGTCCCCCAAAGCCAGGCACATTGGCAGCAGGTGACAGAAAGATGAGGGAAGGAGGCTGGAGGCTCAGGGAAAACCTCAGAAAAAGCCCCTGTGCTTTGGGGCTCACTTTCCCGAAGTATCTAGGGGATTACTCTAAATAAATCCCCCACAGCCGAACATTCCCTGGCTCTGCACGTAACTTCTCTTCTGAATCCAAACCATCTGTTGATACTGTAGGAACAAGAAACCGGCCCAAAAGCAGGGAAATGGACTTCCCACCTCAGTGAGGTGCCTCTCCCTTTGAAAAGGATGAGAGGAAGGTGGGTAAAGGATGAGAGGAAGGTGGGTAAAGGATGAGAGGAAGGTTGGAAATGATTTGAGGCACTCAGCTAGAGCAGAAAACTCATGTACTCGTTTAGTAAATATTAACTGGGGGCCTGGCTCTTAGCAAGCCCTGCGCAGAGGGGGCTGGAGAGGACAAACCTGGTGGAGGCTGGCCTGGTGCCTGCACAGTGCCGGGAGCCTGTAGGAGAGATGGGAAGGGAGGGATGTGATGCGTAAGTGAGTGTTTCCCATCATGAGTGCCTTAGTGGAATCTGAGCAGGGCACAGAGGGAGCCAGCGTGACTCGGGCCTGGGAAGCCTGGAGCAGGGCTGGGGCTGTTCAGGCCCCTACCTGTGATGGAGACAGGAAGGAGGGAGTATATCCAAAGGAATGTTGCAAGGTTGTGCTTTCTCCAGGAAAAGTGGTCTATGGGATGCTGACCAAGTATAAGTTCTGGGAAGGCAGCCTGTGCACCAGAAAGAGATGCTGCATGCACGGAAGGAGGGAGGGAGGAAGGAAGGAAGGGAAGAGGGAGGGAGGAAAGGAGCAGCAGGAAGAGGACCGCTATAACTGGACACAAAGCCTAGGCTGAAAGTCCACCTGTAGGCAGGTCCCAGCCCCTACTCAGCGCCTGGGGAAGCTTAGCAAGTCCCCGAAGCTCTCTGCGCGCCAGTCTCTCATCTGTGAGAGTGGGAACAGAACAGTTCCCGTCTCACTCTGTCGTGAGAGCAAAATCACTGTGGGCTGTAGAAAGCTCAGCGAAGTGCCTCCCTGAAAGCACTCCATCAATATAGCCTTATAAATGTCAGCTGTGCTTTAGGTGGAACAGTTTGCCAAGTAATGCAGGTCAAAGTTATACAGGTACTCCAAAAGGAGGAATAATTTTTTTTTTACCTGATAAAGGCTAATTTTGAAAGTGCCCTGTGTCTGCAGAAAACCTTAAATTAATGCTTTTTTACTTTTTTATGGGAGGGTCTGGGAGGGGGACAATGATCTTTTTGATCATTTCAGATCAGATGAAAGCTCTGGTCCCTCTCACGGGGCAGCATATATCATTCTGGGGGTTCAGTTCACAGTCCATGGAAGCCCCCCCTTGGGGTTCAGGCGCTCACTGCTCACAGGCTATGATGAGGAAACTGAGGCAGCAGTCATGGAAGAAGGGTCTGGGAGAGGCCAGGCGGGAACACTGCCTTTCAGGGGGTTTGTGGGGTTCCTGTGGAGATCACTAGGCAGAGAAGCTGGAGAAAAAGCCTACATGGCCGGGTGGGTCATACCCCAAGTCCAGGCCTTCACCCGTTAGGGCCGCACTGGGCCCGCTTAGCGCCTCACCGTGGCCTCCGAGGCTTGCTCGCAGCGTGTACACTGTGCCTCTGGAGGAGTCCTGGCCCCACTGGCTGGTGTGCAAGATCCCTGCTGAAGCCAGGCTCATTGGGGCCGCCCTCACTCCAGCTTTCTGCAGGGGATGTCTCCTGGTGCCATAGTTTTAGGGTGGCAGGTGGGTGCCCTGCCACACAAAAAGTGGCCAAGCAGGTCGCTGGTGCAGTCTTTGGAGCGGCAGGAAGTCCATGGAACCTCCCCCACCACCCCGACAGTTCACCTGCTCAGCCCACTCTGTTGTGTGGGCAGAGCTGGAATCCAGAGCAAGGCTCTGTCTGGGGCAGTGGCAGCCACCAGGAGACCTGAGGTGGCTGGGAAGCTCTAGGGGTCAGAAGAGCTGAGGGGAGAACCTTGGGACTCTGGATAGGAAAGTGGAGGAAGGGCCCTGGCGCAGGCCTACTTTCCTCCTTGGGGCAATGGCGAGGGGTCTAGGGCTTAGAGAGGGAGTTAAGGAGGAAGAACTCAGTGGGAAAATGG
This sequence comes from Anoura caudifer, assembly GCA_004027475.1. Taxonomy (NCBI): domain Eukaryota; kingdom Metazoa; phylum Chordata; class Mammalia; order Chiroptera; family Phyllostomidae; genus Anoura; species Anoura caudifer. Next base: position 46,829 of record PVKU01004804.1, on the reverse strand, counting down.
GGATGCAGATGCCTGACTTCTTAGGATCTTAGAACCGGAGGGGCCTCAGGTCTGCTGAGCCAACCTGGAAACTAGAACTCCCTCCTAGCCCTTTCCATCCTTTGCTCCCCACTCCCACCTGACCAAGAACACCCACCTCCCCACAGTGCCTGGTTGTAGTGGTTTCAGGGGCAAGATCATCACGAAGCAGTCATTGTGCCCGGCTTCCCCTGGGCCAGCTGCCCAGGCTCTTGAGGCCCCCAGGTGAGCAGGCTTGAGGGCATGGGCAGACAGCCGCTCCTGAGCTGGTGTGGGGCGCAGGGGAGGGACAGGAGCGACTGCGTGTTCTGCCCTGTTGGAGCAGGGACAGGTTGAGCCCTGCTGGTTGCACCACAGCCCCCTGGGGCAGGCGATCCTCCTCCCAGGGAGTGGCCAGCTCAGGCCCTGACAGGCCCATAGCAGGCGCACCCTGGGCGGGGGCCGGGCTGGCTGGTTCCTTCTCCTGGTGAGAGTTGCAGCCTCAGCACTTGGTTTGAGGGAGAGCCCAGAAGAGGGGTCCTTGGGGTTGGGAACCCAAGTTATTGAGTTATCATTGGTTACAAATATGAGCACGGCTTTGTCCCCCAAACACCCGCCATATGCCAGTTCCTTTATGGGTGCTCATATTGGCTCCCTGTGCACCATGGAGTCTGTCTGCTCCCAAGTCACAGACGAGGAAGCTGTGGTCCAGACAGGTGGTGTGGCTTGCCCGCTGTCCACAGTGACGACAGTGGTGCTGAGATTCTCCTCCTGCACTTAACCAGCACGGGAAGCACCGGGGGCCACTGGAGGCGAATATGGTTTGGGGAACTGGGATGAGGGCAGGTGCACTTATCACCAGACCTGGCGAACAGCTGCTCCTGAGATGTGAGGCCGAGTTTGTGCTGGCCTGGGAATGCCCTCTGCTGCGGAGGCCACTGCCTGGAGGAGGCTGCCTGCCATCAGGGTCTGGAAGTCATTGGCTGGTTTAAAAGCACACACAGGGCGTGCCAGCCACTGTCGCTGGATTGATGCCTGGCCCCCCGGGGAGGAAACGCCAGGGGATGCCTGGCCAGGGCAGGGTGGGGAGCTGCAGCTGCTAGTTGGCATAAGGGACAGCTTGGGGCTACAGGGGACACCGTGGCAGGGGGCCACGGCCCAGGGAGCTGGGCTGAGGCCAGCACATGTCTGCGAGGCTTGCTGGGCAGCCTGCCAGCCAGAACCCGGGAACGAGGAGGAGCATGCTACTTCAGGAGGGGGCAGGCGGGACCTTTGGGTTCAAGCTCCACCGGGCTGAGCGGGAGGCCCCTCCCCCACGGCCAGCAGACAAAGCAATGACTCCCAGAGTTAGAACTGTGGGAGCCGCAGAGCCGGGTTCCCCCAGTGGGATAAGAGCAGGCAGGCCTGGCCCTCGGTGCGCCCGAGACCGTGGCCAGCCCGAATTTGGGCAGGGGCTGTCCTTAGGGATGATTAGTGAATATTGATTGCTGGTGAGGCTCACTACAGCCTGGACTGACCACTCTGCTGCCAGCCCTTGGCCAGTGCCTGCTGCCACTGCCTGTTCCTTTGTGTTGAGCTGGTCAGAGAGGCGGTGGATACAGGTTTTCATCGGCCTCGTATTTATAACCACAGTTCCCTTTTGTTTTCTCTTTCTCTTGTGGGCTTTCTTATGCCTCTTCCTTCTCTCTCTCTTCTATGGCTCTTCTGTTTGTTTTTTCTTCCACCTGATCCTACAGGTGACTTTTTTTTTTTTTAACCTTTGGCTTCTTTGTATTTTTTCCCCCATGATAACAGGTATAAGGTATAAATTTAGACCCAGGAAAAGGCATACATCTGAAGCATACAGCTTGAAATATTTTCACATTTGTACACACTTAGGGAAACCAATACCCAGATCAGGGTACAGAAGGTTCTCATCGTCCTTCAAGTTCCCTGGTCTGCCCCCTGGTCTAGCATGTCCTACCACAGGCCAGTTCTCTTTGGCCTCTTGGTATGTATTCCCATGTTCCTTTGACCTCTCATTCTTGCATTTTGTCTGTGTGTGTGTGTGTGTGAGAGAGAGAGAGAGAGTGGGAGGAGGGTGAGGATGGAGAGGAAGGCAAGGCCTCGTGAATGTGGATGGAGGGCTGGGCTGGGTGAGGACTTCATCTTACCGTCCAGGGGCGCAGAGAAAACCTGGCCTTTCTCTTCATCTCTTCTTACCCTTGCTTCCCCAGCTGCCCCCTGGGTTCTTTATAAACACAGATGTTCTGGTGATAAAGACTTGCCCGTGCCCAAGAGTGGCAAAGGGGAATGGGAGACACAGCGTTGGCTTGGGCTTCTAACCTGCTGTAGCCCACAGCAAGTCGGCTTGATTGAGGTTTTTTCTCACTTTTCTTTTTCTTTCCTGTCAGCCAACCTCCTGTTTTTTTTAGCCCGGTGAGAACAAATGGGCACCCTAACAGAGGACAGCAGAGCCCACAGGGGCCAGGGCTGCCGTGCGGGGTACCTGTGGGGGCTCCCCTCCAGGCCGACAGCTGGGTCCCCCATTCTATCAGCCCCACTGCTGGAGCCAGAGGTCCTGCTCAAGCACCGGGCTTGGCAGTGGGGCTTCGGAAGACAGAAGACCTGTCACTGTCCTCGAGAGGCTTGCCACCCACTTGGCATAGGACATAGCGCATCTGAGCAGCTGTGAGCAAGATGTAATTACCCACCAGTGAAGCTGCATCAGCCCCTGCCTCTGCTCCTCAGGGATGAGCCCAGCAGACACACAACCTAGGTGTTGCTAAGACACAGGGCAAAGCAGCCTCGCTGCCCTCTCACGAGCTACCTGCTGTGGAGAAATCTCAGGCACTAGCTGGTGTCCCTCATCCGGCCCTATTCTAGGTGACAGCCAAAAGCAGAAGACAGAGGAAGGGCTACAGCCAGCCAGCTGCCTGGTTGCAATAAGATCTCTTGCAACTTTTTCATAAGATTCTATGGAAAACGTGGAGAAATGGAGGCTGAATAGAGCAGGGAGGAACACACCCCACCAGCTGCTCTACCTGCAAAGGGTGTTGATCATTTAAAAAAATTTTTTTCACTTGTTGCTTTGAGAGGGAGAGGAAGTGTAGGGGTGGAGAGAGAGAGAATGAGAGAATGAGAAACACTGATTTGTTGTTCTACTTACTGATGCATTCATTGGTTGATTTTTTTACGTGTCCTGACTAGGAATCAAACCCACAACCCTGGCGTACTGGGACACTGTTCTGACCAACTCAGCTACTCGGCCAGGGTGGATATGGGTCAATTTTAAGCTTGATGGAAGTCTCTTATGGCATTAGACTCTTTTGGGCCCTGTATCACCCATTTCCTCCCTCCCCCAAATTTACAAAGTACCCATAGCTTTTCTGTATCTACCAGTTGTTAAAACTTTACCACAGACACGTTCACACTCCTTCTTGTGACAGACCCTTCTGCATGGTGTGGGCCCAGCTCCCACTCAGAGATGCACAAAACCCACGCCCACAGATAGGTTCTCTGGTGGGTAATCAGATTTGCAATATACCTAGGCTGCTCTAAGACTTGCTTTTGCTAAAACTCCCTCACCCTGCAAATGCTAAACCTTGAAGGGACCAGTGTAACTGGCTCAACTACTTTTGCCTTTTCATTTGCTAATATCCTTCTTCTGTGATGTGATGAGGGGCATTGGCTCCTTTTGTGGTAACCAGGGCATAGTGAGTGAGGACTATCTTGTAATGTGAGGAGAAATAAAATAAAGGCCTGTCATGGCAGAGGCTGCAGCTTTTGGTCCCCTTGAAAGAAAAGCCATGTTGCCGTCCTTTTTCTTCCACTGGACTCGGTAGTCCGTGTGTATGTTTTATTTCATCCGTAATGATGCGGACACTACTAGCCGGTGTCCGAATCACTTCTAATACACACAAGCGCACGTGTACAGGTTTTTGCTGAATCATTTGAAGGCAAGTTTGCAGACATTCTGACACTTCACCTTGAAAAACTTCAGCAGGCATCTTCGAAGGACAGGGACATTCTCCTGCCACCACAATACCACCACCATACCTAAGACACGCACAGCATCACTGCAACAGCTTCTGATACACAGGGAGGGGCAAAAACTCCCCCAGCTGCTCTGCACCTCTTCTTCCCCGGGATGCATGCGAGGTTCACATGTTGCCTTTGATTATCAGCTCATTGTAGCTCCTTAACCTTAAACAGTCCCCTGGCTTTCCTGCCCTTCATCAGAGGGGACTTTTTGAAGCGTGCCGGCCAGTTGTCTGCAGAATGCTGGATGTATCTGGCTGTGTATTGCCTCACATCAGGATGGAAATGATGTCCGGAAGTCCCATTGCTAGCGATGCTCCTTTCCATTGCTGGTGACGCAGCCAGAGCCAGCTCAGAGACATGGTTTCTCTTTGGTAATTAATGAGTCACCTGTGGGACTGACTTGGAGACCTCGTTAACACACAGTCTCCTAACCACCTTCCTCCCAGTGGTCTAGCACCCAGCGATGATTCTGGCTGGAATCTAGATTTTCTAAGTCTATCATTTCTTCTGCATTTATCTGCTGGCACTTTTCTGTACCAGGCAGGATGCTTCCTTCTTCCCCCTTCTTGTCCTGTGTTTCTCTGAACATGACTGTGGATTGATGGATTGCTTTTAATTTCATACATTAGAATCCATTATTTCATGATGCTATTTTTTTGAAGATTTTATTTATTTATTTTTAGAGAGAGGGAAGGGAGGGAGAAAGAGAGGGAGAGAAACATCACTGTGTGTTTGCCTCTCACACGCCCCTCAGTGGGGACCTGGCCTTCAACCCAGTCATGTGTCCTGACTGGGAATCGAACCGGCAACCCTATGGTTCACAGGCTGGTGCACAATCCACTGATCCATACCAGCCAGGGCTCATTACACTTTGTGATGCTCAGCATGTCCCAAATTTAGTCATTGAGATGGCCCTTTGTTGTTTGGTCATGATCCTATTAATCTTTAACCTCTTCCCTGTGTTCTGGCCCAATGAAATGTCCCAAGTTCACCTTTTACTTTTTCATTTCCCCAGAGTCCTGCTACCTTTTACTGCATGGCGATATTTAGAACTGGGTGCTAGGTGTGCTCACCCAGTATCTGCATCAATGATTTGACTAAAGGCATTAGGAATGCTTATCAAATTTTCCAGATGACTCGAAACTGGGAGGGGAAGTGAACTGCATTATAGACTCGACATGCAGAATAACCTTAACAGGATGAAATCTGAACCAGAACCAATAGATTTCAAAGAGGTCATGTTTCAGGTGAAAATGAGAATCGCATATTTCAGGTTCGAGGGGAGCTCTTTTTGTCTGAAAGATTTTATTTATTTATTTTTAGAGAGAGGGGAAGGGAGGGAGAAAGACAGGGAGAGAAACATTGATGCAAGAGAGAAATATCCATCGGCAGCCTCTTGCACACACCCCACGATCGGGACAGGATCCATAACCTGGGCATGTTCCCAGACTGGGATTTGAACCAGCGACCTTTCACTTTGAGGAATGACGCCCACCCCACTGAGCTACACCAGTCAGGGCAATGGGGGAACTCAGTATAGGACCCAAGGGGATATCAAAAGGTAACTCAGGTTGTTGGTGGACGTGAGCCAGTGGCATCGTAGGATCCCCAGGTTGCATCCCTCCATCCACCCTCGATATTTCTTGAGGGCCTGCCACAGGCCAGGCACTGTTCTAGAGGCCTGGGCCAACTAACAAGCAGAAAAGCAGAATCCCCTGCTCTCTTCCACTTTGGGGATGGAGGAGCAGGTGGGAAGTTCAGACAAGAAAGTGAAAACCACAACAAATAAGCAAATCAAATATTGTGTTAGAAAGTGATGAGTACTTTGGGGGAAAAAATTCTCAGGGTGAGGGGAATATTGGGGGAGGTTCGGGTTCTTCAGGAAGGTCACATCTGAGCAAAGATTTGGAGGAAGCAAAGGACTCTGGGAGGAAGGCTCCAGGCCTCGGGAGTCTTAGCCAGGGCAAAGGTTCCAGCACCATACTTTTGAGTCATCCTGCAGGAGAGAGCGCGGGAAGGGCAGTGGCCGCCCAGGTGAGGATGACATTTGCGCCTTGCAACCTCCTGTTGAGGTCTTCAGCTTTTCGGCTAAGGGAGCCTGGGTAGCTGAGTACTATGACCCAGCTGGCTCTGAGTCCCGTGGTCTGCCGAGCTGAGCACCAATTAATTTCAGTGCTGCAGAGGTGGAAGCAGGGAGACCTTGCTGTAACCATAAGGAAGAGGACGATGGTGAGGGTCGTCAGCTTACGGATTTGCTAGTGGCTGGATGTGAAAAAGCAAGGAGGAAGGTTTTTAACTTGAGCGACTTCGAGGTGGACTTGCGGCTAAGTGGGATGGGAAGAGGCTTGCAGAGATGGGAGAGGCCAGGACCTCAGTTTGGGACGTGCTGGACAGCTGGCACACCAGACAGCTGGTGGAAACGTTGAGGCCATTTGGAGCTCAGAGAAGAGGTCCTGGCTGCAGATAGAAGCGTGGGCATCCTTGGCTGAAGATGGATGGACAGCGCTGATAAAAGTGGTACTTAAGGCCTGGGCAAGGCTAGAACTGGGGTGCTTTGGTGCCACCCTCATCCCACATGCAATGCTGTGCCCAGTGCTGGGAGCCCCTCTTTTTATTTTTCTTTCTTTTGCCTTGGGAGCCCCTTTAAAACGATGCTGCCAGCCTCACCCTTGCCCACAGATGGGTGTGAGGCTGGCACAGGGACACAGAAGCCATGGAACCTGGGGAAGCTCGGCTGCCAGAGAGGGAACCTGGGACCGCTGGTTGTGCCCACCCTGGCAGCTGCCCTGTAGGAGAGGATGTGGCAGGCCTGGGGGTGGGGGGGATGGGGCAAGAGCACAATGTGTTGGTGGTGAGGAAGCTGATTTTGGCTGGGGAGAAGGCGGACTTTCCCAGGACCGTGCTCATTCCTGGAGCAACTGTTCCCCCTGCCATGGAAATGACAAGCGAGGTTCCGAAACTCCTTCGGCATCGAACCGAAGGAAGAATTACATTTCACTGTGGTCCTCTGCCCTCTTGGGAAAAGTTGGAACGTGTTTCCCACAGCTTCCTTTCCGCTGTTTGTTTCTTTCTTAAATGCCAAAAAGGGAGTGTTGATTCTAGGACCTATGGAGGGGTGCAGGTTGCAGTTTGAAGCCCCTGCCGTCAGCAGGACCGAGCTCCATCCTTGGGAATGTTTAGGGGGCCAGGGTCGGGGGGGGCAGAAACTAGGGGTGGGTGGGCCGTGCCTCTGAGTGGGTGCCTCTGGGCTCCCTCCAGCTTGAGGGAGAACGGTGCTGTCTCGTGCCTGGCCACGCGCAGGCTGTGGAGAAGGTCTCACCTCCTCTCCTGTATACGAAATCCTATTATTCCACGTAAGCTAATCTCGCCGCCCCCTGCCCCGCCTCCCCCCTCCCCCCACCCCAGGCCCGCCCGAGGCTTGGCTTTGCGTGCACAGAATTCTAAGCATAGACACCCCGCAGGGTACTGGGCTAAGTGGTGGGCCTGCAGGGAACGCAGCCAGGACCCAAGGTGGGCTGACCCGTGCAGAAATTAGACTCAGAAGCCACTAGCCCGGGGTCTGCTGGAGCTCGGCAGAGTTCATGTGGTCACGGACAAGTGGGTGCCAGGAGCATTAGCTGGGGAGGCGGGGATAAAGGGACAGACCCAGGCCAGACCCTCACCAGGCGCACAGTGGAGAGACCCACACGTTTCGCCGGCGGCAGCTTGCAGAGGGTCACAGAGCAGCCGGAAGGGGGCCGGGGCTGCGGTGGGAGGGTCTGAAGGTGGGGGCGGGGATCTGAGGCTCAGCTCTCTGCTGTGCTCTCTCTCTGCGCCTGAAAGACCCCCGACTTGGTCTTTCGGGGCTCGCACCCAGCTGACGAGCAGGGAGGAGGAAAGGGGAAAGGCAGGGCAGGGCAGGGAGAAGGAGCTTGGGAGAGGCACCACGCTCGCCCACTTCCTCCTCCGGCGCCGCCCTCTGTGCCGCGCGCCCCGCGAGCCTCCTCGGAGCTGGGTCGCTGGGACCGCGCTGCGCTGCGCTGCGGGGGGCCGAGGGGGTCGCGTTCGTGGCGGCCACGTGATCCGTCCCCCAACCCCCAGGTCCGCGAGTGCCGGGGAGCCACCTGAGCCAGAGCCCGGAGGACGCCGTCGCTGGCGGAGCCTCGTGCGCCGCGATGGCCCCGGGAAACCAGTCTCTGCTGCGGCCGCCGCCGCCGCCGCCGCTGCTGCTGCTGCTACTGCTGCTGCTGTCGCCGCCGCCGCTGTGCGTTCAGGCGCTCGTCCCTCGGATCAGCCTGCCGCTGGGTGAGTGCGGGACGACCCCGACCCCGCGGGGGCGCGGGCCGGGGAGGGCGGGCCAAGTGCCTAGTTCGGACGTTGCCGTGACAAAGGAGGCAGGGGGCCCTTTGGAGTTGGGGGGGCTGCCTGGGACGCCTCCTCCTTTCAAAGGGCTGCGGGGCCGCGGGCCCGTTTCTTCCATTCTTTTAATGCTAGGGGAGGGGGCCCTCGCCTGCTCCGTCGCCCCTTGTGGGGCACCCTTTCGGTGGTGGCCGGTGGTGGCTTCCCCCGCCACCTCCCCCCTCCGCCTGCGCATCTGCTTGTCTTTGATGCTGACCAGAGCCAGGCGCGGTGCCGCCCCCCAGGGCAGCGCGGGTGGAGGGGGCCGTGCTTGCCGCCCATAACGCTGGGGTTTGGTATTCCGGCAAGTCACTCGGGAGCCGCTGCAGGACGGCGCCCCATCCTTCACCCCAGTAGACACAGCAGGATCCCCCCAGGGCCTGGGGGCTACCGAACGAGGAGGGCTGGGGGCAGTCTGTGCGCAGAGATCCCCAGGCTCTGGAAGCCAGGATGGTCCTCGAGCGACCCAGGAAGGACCATCGTCACGGGCCAGGTCCCTCTCCTGAGCTCATACCTGCTTCTGTAGCCCTCCCGCAGACCTCTGCTCTCCCCTCTCCGTACCCTCCCTTTCACCTGGTTGCTTCTCCAATTCCTCTCTGAAATCCGAGGGACCTGGATTCTAAGCCCATGTCTACTACTGGGCAAGTAAGCCCCTTCTCCTTGAGCCACAGTTTGCTCATCCGCAGAATGGGCCCAGACAGAGGTGCCTTGCAGGCGGGTCTTGGAGACTTTGTGCAACTAGGTGTGTTACGTGGACATGATGTCAGGCATGCCCAAGGGATGTTGTTCCTCCATCATCCACCTGGTTGTCACACTGTGCAAGTTACAAAAGGGACTTAGGAATTAGAGGTTACAGCCGGAAACTGTAACTTGCTTCTTTTAGCATCCCCCCCGCCCCACCCCGAAAAGCCGTTCTAGTCTACAAAGGGACAGAGTAGCAGAATCAGCACTTCCATTAACCGCCTTGGCCTAGAGTAACCCTTTCTGAAACATGGCCCAGTAGTGCTGAGGAGGTGGCCTGGCTCCAGTCGGGCCTCAGCCACTTAGTATGCACATGACCTGGAGCCAGCCGCCTGTCCTCTTGGGGCCTTGGTTTCCTCATCTGTAAAATAGGGGCACTGTGAGCACCTGCCTGGAGGTTGTGAGGAGTTAAGTCCAGTTTATGTTTGAAAAGAATATGGCTTGGTGCATAGAAACCGCTCAGGGAGTGTAGCTGTCATCCTCCGTGAGTGCGGGGGCAGTTCTGCCTGGCCTTTGGCAGAGCTGGAGTGTAGCTTTGACCCCGGTCCCTTGGGTGCTACCGGGCATTCAGAGAGGGTAAGCGGCTGTATCCAGACCTAGGCCTGCTGCCTCTTCTTTTTTCCTGCTGTGACCACCGCTCTCCCTGGTGCCCTGAAACCCTCTCAGCTTTGAGAGCAGATGACATGAGATAGAGACAAATGTTGTATGGTCTCCTAGGATGGATACCCCCCCCCCAACCCAGAAAAAGCTGGGCTACTGCCAGGGGCATGTCACATGTTGACAGTTGACACTGGATGGGGACCTCTCCCAGGGGTGACTTGATGAGGGAGCCGTGAGGAGGAACTGAGAGGACCTGCTTTCTGAGAGCACCCAGAATAATGCTTTGTGGTGATCACCCACGCCCACAGCCCCAAGACCTGGCCCACTTCCTCAAATCCGAGCCCACACACCTGCGCCCCCCCCCCCCCCCCCCCCCCCCCCCCCCCCCCCCCCCCCCCCCCCCCCCCGCACCGCCACATGTCCCTGGCTGTGCAGGCTGGGGATCTGCAACATTCCAAAATTCACACATTCCAGTTCTCACACCCCCAGAGAACCGAGATGCTTGGGTTTCCCCGTGAGGATCCCCAAGATGACACAGGTTTGATGCACCACTCTGGGGTGGAGACATAAGCTGTGGATCCTGGAGAAAAAAAGATCCTCCGCTGTTTCTTCTCTTGAGGCTGGGTCTGCCCAGAGGGGGTGTCTTTTTCTAGTCCCACCAATGCCCTGGCCTAGTTTGGCAGCACCCTGGTACTTGAACTGGTGAGCTGAGCACCAGGCCATGCTTTCCTGAGCTGCCCCGCTGCCCCCGGCTCCCCCCAACCCCCGCCTGCATAGCCCCTGCCCTTTTGTCTCTGTGCAGGCTCTCCTAGCACGCTGGGTGCCCCAGAGGGGAATGTCCCAGTGACTGAGCAGGATTACCTTCTCAGCTCAGCCTGAGGCTGTTTCCTGCCTCATCCCTGGGAGCTCGTTAGATGTTCCTGGCAGCCTGCCCATCTGGGCAAGGCCTGCAGTCACCATGGGCCACTGGCCCCCCTGGGCCCTCCCTCGCAAAACAGGGCGCCCTCCATCACAGAACAGGGTGTGAGGCCTGGAAGCAGAACCCACACCCCCTTCCCTGCCACCTGCCCTCCCCTAGGGAATTCTCACCTGAGCTGCCCCCGAGGGTGTAGAAGCCTGGAGACAGTGGGCTGTGTCTGTGGTTCGAAGCAAACCCCTGGAAGTGCAATGTTCTTCCTGTAGAACCCTCATTACTGTCCATCAGAGTCCTGGGGCTACCCGGATGGGGTGCCCCACTTGTGGCCAGGCTGGGGAGGGGGACTGGGGGCGCTGTAGGATCATCAGAGCAAGCGTGGGAGGGTTCCCCTTGAGGGGAAGTAACTTGGGTCTGAAAGAGGCCCTTCAAAGCTGTGTGCAGAATTTGGGTTCTGCTGCGTGGCAAGTGGGGCAGCCTGGCGGTCCTCTGTGGCAGGAGCTGGAGAGATGCTGTGTGGAGGTGACAGCCAAGGGGGTGAGCTGGGGGGCCTGGAGCCTCCCAGCCCCTCCATGTGGGAAGAAACAAAAACCTGCCCCTCCTACAGGTAAACCTGGTAAACGTGTTACTGGGTCCCCTTATTTGGGCAATTAAAGGGAGCTGTTAATTTCCCTCTGGCCCAAGTGCCTGCCTGGGAGGCTCTGGACAGACACAGTGTTTCCAAACCAGGATGGAAACAAATCCGCAGGCCTGGACCCTGCAGCCAACAAAAGGCCACTGAGCTGAGAGAACACGATATGCTGTGTGACCTCTGACCCCAGGGGCTCCCAGGGTCACGGCTACTCCAAGAAGTGCCTGGTGAAGCTCTCCCCCCCACCCAGTACAGGCTGCTTTTTTTTTTTTTTTTTTAATCTCACCCGAGGATGTTTATTGAAGAGAGAGGAAGTGAGAGACAGAGAGAGAAATATTGATGTGAGAGAGAAACATCAATTGCCTCTCCCACACGCCCAACCAGGGATCAAACCCAGGCACGTGTCCTGACTGGGACTTGAACCTGTAGCCTCCTGCAACAAAGCTCTAAGCTTTGTACAACTTCTATTGCCATACAAATGGATGGCAGCCCAACTAGCTGAGCCTCCTGTCCAGGGCCAGTCCCCTTTCAAAGTCTTTTCCTGGCTGGTCCCTGCTCTCCCTCCAGCGTGGGTCTTCTACGCTGCCCCTTTAGCTGGCCTCTGCCTGGCCCAAGGCCCCATGGATAGAGCTGGGTGGGTGCTGGTGGCCTGGTGTGGAAGACGAGCTTGCCCTTCCCCCTCACTGCACAGCCCGGGCGAGCTCCCGCCTGCGCCAGGCCCGTGTGCACACTGGCGAGGTGGGAACAGTGTCAGCAACTGCCTCGCTGGGTGCAGCAGCATCCCCAGCACAATACAACGGCTCCTCTTTTCCCGGGGGGAAGTGTCCTGCCCGCCCAGCCTGGGGGGGCTGCCTGCATCGTTTGGGAGACACTGTCGGAGCTCTGGCTGTATGCAGCCCCTCTGAACAGTGCCAAGGCCGCCAGGCCAAGGAAGGAGATGGTGCGGACCCATCTCCTGGGGGAGGAGGCAAAGGTGGTTGGAGGTCACTTCATGGTCCTGCTTCATTTAGCTGCCTTTTCTTGTCTTTTCTTTCTTCCAAAATATGTTTGTTTATTTTATAGAGAGAGAAAGTGGGGGGAGAGAGAGAGCGATACATTCATTGGTAGCCTCCCATACGTGCTCCAACCAGGGACCAAACCTGCAGTGTAAGCATGTGCCCTGACTGGGAATTGAACCCACGACCTTTGGTGTAGGGGATGACGCTCCAAGCAGCGGAGCCACCTGGCCAGGGCTCCCACACTTTTCCAGTGCTCCTGGTTCAGCTCATGTAAAGCCCTCTTCTGCACAGAGAACCTCCTCTGCCCGGGGCTGGACGCACTCCCCTCTCTCTTCCCTGCACCTTGCTGGTTCTGCTCTGCCCTATGTGTAACCCATGTTCAGCTGGGTGTTGAGATGCAGGTGTGTCAGTCCAACAAAGCTCTAAGCTTGCACAACTTTGGGGGCACACCTGGATACACCTGCTGGTCATCCTCCAGACTGGAGAGACAGAGGGTGGCATGGGTCGGGAGAAAAGGCTGGATTTGGGTCAGGTTGTCGGTCACTCCTTGCTATGTCCCCTTCTACTTTTTAAGATTTTATTTATTTAGTTTTAGAGAGAGGGGAAGGAGAAAGAGAGGGAGAGAAACATGTGGGAGATCAATCTGTTGCCTCTTGCACACCCCCATCTGGGGACCCGGCCTACAACCCAGGCATGTGCCCTTACTGGGAATCGAACCTGCGACCTTCCAGTTCACAGACCTGGCACTATATCCCCTTCTTAGGGCTTGTGGTGCACCTCACCCTATGGGTGCTCAGGGTTGTTGGAGAGGGGTCTGAGGTGGCTTTCACTGAGGGGCAGGGGGTGAGAGGAGCAAACAGAACCCGAGGTTCCTGTGGTCCGTGTCAGCCTATCCTCAGCAGTTCCTCTGGCTGACCCTGCTGGCCCTCCCTGCCTCCGTCCTTGCATTCTGACCTCACCGTCCTGGCAGCGTGCCCCTGTGTCCAGGGCAGATGGTGGCTCGCATCGGAGGGGGGGCTGTCCTGGGACAAAAAGGCACCTCCTGCCTTTCCCAAGGCCACAAGCCTGTGTCCTCTGCTCCTTGCCCTGTGCCGTCTCCCTGGTCACTCCTTAGCCACCGCTCCCATGTGACCATGTCCACTACAAGGCAGGAGTCAGACCTCCAGCCATCAGGGGACACTGCCGGTCTCCTGGTGTTCATGTCCAGCACTCAGCGCCAGGGAAGAGGCAGAAGGTGGGGAACAGGCATAGGTAGCGCTGCCGGGGGCACCGGACTTCTGCTGCCCAGTCTTCCCCTGCCTGGTCGCTGCAGTTACCCCACTTCCTAGGTCAGATCCCTGAGGTTCGAAGAGCGGAAGGGTTTTGTCCAAGTTGGAGAGCTTGGCCTCCCAAGCCTGTGGCCCGACCTGTTCCCCTCTGGTCCCTGTGCCTATAGGTCCCCTGAGAAACCTTTCCAGTGGGGTTCACAGGGGTGGGGCCCTGTGGTGAGGAGGTTTCGGTGGGGGCAGTAGACAGAAACGTGTCATTTTACCAGAATTCCCACCGAGGGGCCAAGTGAATCCACGCGCTGCCTCTTTTTTCCCCCCCGCCTCGCCCCCCCCGCCCCCTGCCCCCAGCCTGTCTTCTGAGACAGATGCTGACAACTCGAGGGAGTGAACCTCCCAGGAGGGTCCCCTGCCTGCCAGGTGCTACCCTTAGCTGTGCAGGTCATTACATCCTGCATGGGTGAGGGAACTGAGACTCAGAGAAGCCAAGTCACATTGTCAGGTCACACAGCTAGAAAAGCTGGGGGCCAAGCCTCAGGCTTCTGTCAGAGCAGCTGCCTCCTGCATCACCTGTGGCATGAACAAAAACCCAGCCCACCCTGAATAATCAGCAGGTCGTCTCTCTCCATCTGGTCAAGAAATCTGTTGAGGTCACTCCCTGGATGGGACAAGGGTCCAGCTGAGGCCCCTGATGGTAGCGCTGTGGTTGGGAAGAGGGGCAAACCCAGCAGCCTTGGCTGGGGATGCGATGCCAGGGGAACCGGGGGTGAGCGTCTCAGACAGGCGTTTGCCTACTGGGGGCCGTGGGGTCGGGTTCAAAACCCAGAGCCCTGACTCTTCCCAGCTGGGGAAGCACACATGTCACCTCACTCTCGGCTCGGTCCTATCCCCTGGAAATCCCTCATGGTCGTGTCCATGTCACCACAGCCTCACCAGGATTGCAGGTGGTAATCACTCAAAGTGCTTAGTGAGTTCCTCGCAAGTCCTCAGTGCTTGAGGGCACGGGGGCCCCAGGGGAGTGTGAGGGAGACAGGCAGCAACCCTTGAGGCTGGTGCTGCAGACACCTGGAGGACAGGGGCCTCCACGAGGCCACGCCCCTTGGCCTCTGGGGTCTGGGAGCCAGTCTGGCCCCCAGTGGGCCGGGCAAGCGTGGGGTGGCTGAGGCCCGACTCCCAGTGAGTGGGAGCTCAGAGATGGGGACAGCCCTTCACTAGACGATGAGAAGTGGGAGCAGGGAGGCACACGTATTTCTAGGATAGATACTGAAGAACACTGCTTTCTGTGTGGCGGAGGTTATGGACCTAGAACCCTGTCTCTGTGGACACAGGGGCGGGGAGCTGTGGAAAGTTGAGAGTGGTTAGGCCTGGTGGCCCCATTTTCCTTAGAGGAAGGGGGCACCCATAAGGAGAGGGGTGGACCCTGGGGTCTCAGGAGAGAGGAAGGGTCATAGGGAGCAGCCCGAACCCCACCCATCCAGCATAGGCCAGAGGAGCTGACCTTGGTCCTGGGGGTGGGGGTCAGAGGCCAGGTGCCCAAGGTGATGGCAGCTCAGGGCAGGTCCCGGGTTAGGGCTCTACTGGCCGGGTGGGCACAAGGAGGCCTGTGAGGGGCTGGAGTCCTGGGGGGCTGCTGCTGGGAGGAGCTCCTGACCAGGCAGAGCAGGGCAGAGCGGGGACCTGCCTGGAACACCGGACTCTACAAGGCTGAGCTCCCTGGCCTTCCTGCCTCTTTCTTGGTCACCCCAGGCCACAGGGGTGGGGAGGGTGATTTTGGCACGCACCCTCTCTCCCTTGTTGAGGACTCTGCCCTGGTGCAGGTTTGCTGACAGCAGCGTGCGCCCGCGGTTTCTGGCCCATCGGGCTGCCCTACCCTGTGCTTGGGCGAAGTGGAGGGACAACCTGCGTCCTGGTCGCTGGCTGCCCTCATTAGTCACTGAGTCAGCACCCTGCCCAGGAGGCACCAGTGGGTCCAAGGGTCCGGGAGGGGGACTCCCAGGGAGCAGGTGCTGCTCCTGAGCCATCTGGGGGGCTGAGGACTGTCCTGGTCCCAGACCCTCTCTGAGACTTGGGGATTCCTGCTGAGGGGGAGTGAGTGGACTGCTGCCCCTGCTGGGGACCCGGTCCTGGCTCTGACTCCTCTGGAAGCTGGTGTTTTTCAGCCTCATCCTGCCAGGGCCTGTGCAGGGCAGTCTGTCAGGGACAGGTCAGCCTCAGTGTTGTGTGGGCAGCCACGGAGGAGAGAAAGGTGGGGCGAGTCTCTGAGTCACCTCCCTGCCGGCGGGGGATGGGGACGGTGCTGAGCCCTCTTCCTGTCTTACTCCAGATCACTGCGAGCTTCCAGCTGAGTTTCAGGGGAGGTGAGAGCCTCTAGGTGAGGCTGGGGGCTGAGTAGTTCCTGCATCATGTCCTGCTGGCACCCTGGGGCCCTGCAGGTATCTCTGACACGTCTGACTTCCTGTGTCCCCTGAGCCCCAGGCCGGAGCCCTGGACAAGCCACCAGCTTGGACCTGCCAGGGTTTCACCCCACCTGGGAAAACATCCACACCCTTGGACAGCCTGGTTTTCTCTGTCCTGGACTCATGCAGTGGTAGGGGCCGCGTGTGGCCAAACGAGGCACCCTCTCCCACGCCCGCTGAGATGGCCCCCAAGGTGTGTGCTGGTGCGCACGGCACCAGCTCTCCTCCCTGTCACCTCTGCACAAACAGCACCCCGGGGCAGCACACACACAAGCACAGACAGGCCCGGTGGTGGGGCTCACGCACACGCAGGCAGGCGGGCAGGCTCAGGCCCGCGCAGACGCCTGCGCTGTGACTCTGGAGGTGACCCCCAGGCACTGGCCGCTCAGGCAGAGAACACCTCTCACTCAGCGCACCTTGGAGCGAGCAGGGGACCAGGTCACACACGCGGCCTGTGACGGACACCTTCCCACTGCTCTTTGATTGGCCTGAGACCCTCGTGTGAGCAGCCGTGGGCCTGGGGCAGAGCTGCTGGGCAGCCGGGTGGTGGCTGCACAGGAGGGACCAGGCAGGTGCAGCTCCTCCTCCCTGCCCTGCTCCTCGGCCGTGCTGGCTGGGCTGGATTTTCCTGCAGGGCTTGGGGTTTTGTTTTTGAGCCGCTCGAGTGCTGATCTGATCGTGTGCCAGATGCCGTGCCAGCACCGGAGGGGGAGTGGGGATGTGTGTGCAGTTGTGTTGAGTAAGCACTCCGCAGACGTGGTCAATTCTTTGTGTTGTTATTTACATAATCTTGTTTCTTCTCATAACAAGCCCAGGAGGCGCGGTGCTATTATGCCCACTTTGCAGATAAGGAAAGTGAGGCCCCAAGATGTTACCTGGCTTGTCCTGGTGGCAGAGGGCCAAGTGGCAGAGACAGGATTTGAACCCAGGGCTCTGCCTCTAGAGTCCGCACTCCTAATCTATCTTAGCAGGGAAGCCAGCCCTGGTGACGTACCCTGGGCAGGGGGAGAGCTTGTGGGGGGCACAGCCTTCAGGACACCATGGCTTTGAGTCTGAGAGGCGTGGGACAGGGCGGGGGGTACGGGGGAACGCAGGAGGTGTGTCCCCAGAATGGAGGGCGTGGTGTGAGGGGCCCTCAAAGCAACTTTCCGAGGCATTTCTGCTCCTGTTCTCCCAGTGTGACGGCAGGGGGCTGAGGGCAGCCCTTGAGCGTCTGTCTTGTGTGGAGGGTGCACAGTGGGTGTCCTGGCTGCCCCTGCAGCCAGCTGCTCCCAGTCTGCCTGACCCTTGGCAGGTTCCCACTCCCTTCCAGGCCTGAGTGGGGCTGAGCTGCCACCTGGACTTCAGCTTTTATCTCTGACCTTTGGCATTTCCGTATTATCTGGGCAGATTCCAAGGACAGCTGCCTCTCCAGACACAGGTGCCCCTCTTCGGGCAGGTAGGCATGGGCAAATTCGAATCCGCCCTTGCTTTCAGGAAACCGGAGGGAGGGACCGCCGTAGCCACCTGCCCTGGACTCAGCCACCTGCCCTGGACTCAGTGTGTCCCCGTGGGGCTGCTCTGAGGGTTCTTTGTGCACATTACCCCCATGATGCATACAAGAACACCAGAGCCCAGGGAGATCACTTGCCCACTGCCCTACTGGGGACCTGCGTGGCGCTTCTCAAGTGTGGTCCTTGGACCTTCCACTCCGGAATCACTTTCGAGCTTGTCCACCTGCACGTTCTTAGGCGCCATCCAGGGTTGGCAGCCTCCTTGTCCGCCAGTGTGCAGACGGTGGGTTCAGGAAGGAGACCTCCCGAGCCAGACTCCCACTGTGGCCTCTTTTTTGCTATCACTTTGTGTCAGTTGCGAGCTTTGACTTCTTCATTTGTAAAGAGGGGGAGAACAGCAGTCTCTGCCTCCCGGCATTGTGGGCATGCAAGGAGTTGGGCTCTATGACACATTCACTGCAGCACCTTCCCCAGTTGGCCTGTGGTGGCCATGGAGGGCTCTCTCCTGCCCATGATGGTGGTTCCTCCCCGGAGATGAGCACAGGAGGCCAGCTCGTCAGCGGCACAAAGCACGAGCAACCTGATGGGGAGCCAGCCTGTCGGGAAGTTTTTGGTTGGGAGAAGTGGGAGGTTTGTACTAGAAACATTTCTGGGGCCTCACGATGTGTCCATGGGAAGTGTGGAGGAGTTGAGAATTGGAGGCAAAAGACCTACAGTCTGCTGTGATTCTGGACTTACGAGTCCAAAGAGAGGCCTTAACTGCTCTGACTACAGCTGTCCTGTATGGTTGCCACAGCAGACTTCAGGCTGTGGACATTAGAGAGGACTTTCCCCTGTGAATTCCCAGTGCAGCCCCGTTCTGACTCTGGACAGTGAGGATAAGGTGACTTCATTTTCCTTTTCTCTTCGGCCACTGGGAGGCTCAGTACTAAATGAGTGGGGACCTCTGCCCTGCTTATGGGACCCTTTCCTTTTTGGTTTCAGCATTTTCTCCATAGATGTGTTTTTTTTTTCTCTGCTCTTGACTTTAGTGTTTATATTTTGTTACCTTCTTTCCTTTGTGTTTCCTCACTCTTGTGGAGCCGGCCTGGGGGTACTCACCATGGAGACACACACATGAAGCCGTCTTCACAGCTCTCTGTTGGCATGTACCCCTTAGCTTCCTCTGCTTCACGAGACCATGTTCGTCTGCATGGTCACCAGCCACTGGCCAGTTAGGGGACGCCCGAGCTTAGGCAGGGTGGCTGCCTTATGCTTGTTTTTCTTTTCATATCAGCTGCATAGAATTTTCAAAATGGCTTCTCTCCAAATCTGTTTGCCACCCAGAGCCCACCTGGGGCCCTGGTAGATGAGTGTGTGTGTTTATTCCTGTTTTCTTCTTCATCCTCTTCTCGTGTCTGTGTGGTGTATGTTCAAGTTCCTGAGGTTGAAAATGCGTGACATGAACATTCTGTTTATTTTTCAAAACATTTTATTTATTTCTTTTTAGAGAGAGGAAAGGGAGGGAGAAAGAGAGGCAGAGAAACATCAGTGTGTGGCTGCCTCTCACACACCCCCTACTGGGGACCTGGCCTGCAACCCAGGCATGTGCCCTGACTGGGAATCAAACCTGTGACCCTTTGGTTCACAGGCTGGCTCTCAATCCACTGAGCCACAGCAGCCAGGGTGAGCATCCTGTTTAATAACTGTAACTCTTCCACGGTGACTACAAGGTGGCACTGAGGGTTGGAGACTGCTGCCCACATTTCTGTGCAGATGGAAGTTTGTTCTCTGCAGGGCCAAGGAGTGGGCGGTGCTTCCACGCCTCCTCCTGGGGCCTGCTGCCGCTCAAAGGTGCCTGTGAGAGTCCTCTGCTTTCTCATGTTCGGACGTGGTCTCTGAAACCACCCCTTTGTGTTTCACTTCGCTTCATATGTCGACCGTGTCCTTTATTTATGTCACTTTGCTTGTTTTTCTGGGGCTTCCAAAAATTGCCATTTTTCCCAGCTGCTGGTGTCCTATCCGGCGGTCGCCTTCTGTCCCCTGTGGTCGGACATTTAGGTTGCCTTGATGTTTTGTTGCTGTGAATAGTGCTGTGATTAACATTCTTTTCCATTCATTTGCCTGCCTCTGTTTCTTGCACAGTGTTTGTGAGGTGGGAATCCTGCTCCCCTCATAAGCCTGACCCCCTGTCCCCAGCCCCTTGCCACTCACTGCCTTGCTGACCTACCTTCACTCTGATTGGTCCATCCTAGAGGTTGGGTTTGTGTGGGAGGGGTGGCCCCCAAGTAATGTCCATCTTCCTCTCCCCAGGCTCTGAAGAGTGGCCGTTCCTCAGATTCCAAGCTGAAAATATCTCCAATTACACGGCCCTCCTGCTGAGTGGCGATGGGAAGACCCTGTACGTGGGTGCCCGAGAGGCCCTCTTCGCTCTCAACAGCAGCGCCAGCTTCCTGCCGGGTGGGGCGTACCAGGAGGTGAGAAACCATGCCCGGGGCCGGGCAAGCTGGGCAGGGAGGATGGCAGTGCGGAAGCGGGGCAGGAGGACTGACCTCCTGGGCCCAGGGTTGAGGCACACGGGGAGGGGAAAAGATTGAAGAGGTGGGGACCCTCCTTTCCCACTTACCTGCCCCCTTGCCCTCCCTAGCTGCTGTGGAGCGCAGACACCCAGAGGAAACACCAGTGCAGGTTCAAGGGCAAGGACCCGCAGGTGAGCTGGCCCCTGGGCTGCAAGTGGGGTGCAGGGTGGACCTGAACCCAGGGTGGAAGCAGGGCCAGGAGCAGCAGACCCAGCCAGCTGTGCTGAGCAGGACCAAGGCTGCTGAGATGGCCAGACTTGGCTTTGACTCTTGGACGAATAGATTGGCCTGTCTGAGCCTTAACGTCCCCACCTGTGAAATGGGGCTAGTGGTGCTTGTGTCCCTGGACCGACTGTGAGGGATGATTCCATGAGCTGATAGGGGTAAGGCACCTGGCACAAAATAAGTACGGAATAAACTCAAGCTTCCAGCAGGAGCAGTGACTGGGTGGGGACAGGAGCTGTGTCCCTCTGCACATGGCGCTGACGAGGCAGGTCTGACAGATCCTGGTTTGGTTTGGGCCTGACCCATGGGAGCGGGTCCAATCCAGCTTGGGGTTCTTCTGGAGGACTCCCCACCATTCCCAAAAGCCTCCTGGTCCTGAGTTCAGTGGTGGTGGTGGGGCAGCTGAGGTGAAGGCAAACAAGCACCAGACTTGGGATCAAGTCACAGGTTCAAGCCCCGACCACCCCAGACTTCTCTTATTCTGCACATAGTATTCGTTCAGCACTTGCTTTGTGCCCAGGTATTTTTAGGTGCTGGAGGCATCGTTATGATAAAGAAGCATGAACAGTAGGCAAAAATCAGTCCATTTAAATTAAGGTAGTCAGGTTACACACTTCATTTAAAAAATGGAGGGTGGAGTTGCATTAGCGAAAGGGGAAGGTCTCAAGGAAGAAGGTTTTGGGGAATCTCGCTTGGCGACACCGTTAGCAGAGGCTGTGTGTGAGTCTGGAGCCAGGGTTCCAGCTGCGTGTCTCCTCCTGCTCCGGGCTGTGGCTTCTTCCCCTAGGGTGCTAGGAGGGACCATCTGTTGGGACTGCCTTCTGAAGAGGACTTTCTGACTAGGCAGCCCCAAGGAGCTGTTCTCTGCCTCACCCCAGACTGAGGAGAAGGCCGCCAGCCACAGAACTAGCAGAGCCCCAAGGTCCCCTTCCAGCGCACATGATGTGTTTGTGGTCCCTGGTCCGCTTCTGCTTCTGGATTCTGCAGGGTACCCCGGCTCCAGGCCTCACCCCCAGCCTTGGCCTTGGGTCTCGGCGGTGCCCCCTGGTGGTTGACTTGAGCCTGACACCCTCTCCCTCTTTCCCCAGCGTGACTGTCAAAACTATATCAAGATTCTCCTGCCATTCAACAGCACCCACCTGTTCACCTGCGGCACGGGGGCCTTTAGCCCCCTGTGCACCTACATCGTGAGTGCCCTTCCTTGACCCACCCAGCCTGGAGCCTCCCCACTTCCTGCCCTGGGGAGCTGTTCTCCATCACTGACCCCTGGTGCAGGGCAGGGCCCAGTGAGGCCTCTTGGTAGTGGTGGGCTCCTGGCACCCTTCAGCTCTGCCTGTTTGAAGGAGGGGTGCCAATGATCACCAGGAGCTATGATCCTGGCTGACCCGCAACTCCACGCCCTGCAGATTCCTCTCAGCCCACCCTGTACACCCCTCAACACTCTCATACCCTTGGGATTTTGCCCTGTGCTCACCTTAGCAGAGGTTGTGGGTTGGGCCACCAGCCTGAAGCTGGCCAAATGTGGGTTTGCTGCTCCTTTCTGGCTCCCATCTTTCTAAGCTGTGTCACCCCTCTGCCTCCTGGGACAATGAGTGCCCACTGCAGAGGTTGCTGCCAGACAGGGAACCACCCCCGCCCTCGTGCTGGAGTGAGGAGGACAGCCTGCCTGACCTCTCCCCACGCCCCTTCAGAGTTGTTTTTCCCAGCATCCCCTTGCTTCCCCATCGAGCCCCCACACATTCCCTGGTGTGCCCCTGAGCCCCGCTGTCTGGTCCCCTACAGGACGTGGAGAACTTCACGCTGGTACAGGACCAGGCAGGGAATGTCCTTCTGGAAGACGGCAAGGGCCGTTGTCCCTTTGACCCCAATTTCAAGTCCACGGCCCTCATGGTTGGTGAGTATTGGGGGTGAGAGGGCTCTGGTGAGGCTCCATGGGTGTGAAATGCAGCTGTGACCTTGGGCTTCCCTTGGTTTCTCCCATCTCCTGCTCCCTCCTCTGTGCTCCCCAAGTGAGGGGCAAGGCTGGGGTCATTGAAGGTCCAAGTGGGAGGAGGGGGCCATTCCCATGGGCATGTTTTCTTGGCAGACGGTGAGCTCTACACCGGAACAGTCAGCAACTTCCAGGGGAACGACCCAGCCATCTCCCGGAGCCAGAGCCACCGCCCCACCAAGACTGAGAGCTCCCTCAACTGGCTGCAAGGTGAAGCCCTGTTGCCACTCACTGTGAGCAGGCTCCAGAGCCCTGGGGAGGGACGCTGCCCGCTGCGGGGGCCTGAGAACAGAGCCCCGCCTCTTTGGGATTCCTGGACTGACTCTGCTCCCCACCGGCTCCCGCAGACCCGGCGTTTGTGGCCTCAGCCTACATCCCCGAGAGCCTGGGCAGCTTACAAGGGGACGATGACAAGATCTACTTCTTCTTCAGCGAGACTGGCAAGGAATTTGAGTTCTTTGAGAACACCATTGTGTCCCGAGTTGCCCGCATATGCAAGGTGAGGGGGGTGGGCCATCCAGAGCCCCCCAAAGGCTCCTCAGGTCCAAGGTCAGGAAACATCAGGAGGTTTGTGCTTCTGTGAGCTTCTCTTGTCCTCCAGGAAGAATAGCTGAACTAATGACTTTTCTTTCCTTTTAAGTCAGAATACCCGTTATTGTTTCTGTTATGTAAGAAATGTGAGCTACAGGACAGAAAAGTATATGTGGGTATCCCAAGACAAAGAGGCGGTGTAGCATCATGATTGAGAGCCTGGGTTCTGGCCCTGAGCTGGAGTTAGTTAGAGCATCATCCTGGTGCGCCAAGGTAGTGGGATCGATCCCCAGTCAGGGCATATAAAAGAACCAACCAATGAATGCGTTAATAAGTGGAACAGCAAATTGATGTTTCTCTTTCTCTGCTTTCTACTCTTTCTCTAAAATCAATTTTTAAAAAATGAGCCTGGATTCTAGATCCAGACTGCATGCATTCAGTCCCTGCCTATCCTGTGAGCTTGGGCAAGTCCTGTACCTGCTCAGCGACAGCTCCCTGCTCTGTGCGGTGGGAACATGAACCAAGCCTTCCTCCCAGCTGTGTGGGTTAAACTAACATGTGGCCAGCAACAAACTAAACGTTAACTGTTATGTTGTAGTCCTACTTCTCTGCTGTACGAAGTGACCGCTGTGAACATTTCGGGAGGTTCCTTGTTAATCCTTTCTTTTTTTGTGTATGTATAAATATGTATATTTATAAGAAAAATACTTGCAAAGGATAGTTATACTGTAAACGCAGTTCTTGAGCAGGAAGCCATGGCCTCTTTCCCTCCCCCAGGGTGACAAGGGCGGCGGGCGGATCCTGCAGCAGCGCTGGACATCCTTCCTGAAGGCCCAGCTTCTGTGCTCACGGCCGGAGGACGGCTTCCCCTTCAACGTGCTGCAGGATGTCTTCACGCTGAGCCCCAGCCCCCGGGACTGGCATGACACCCTGTTCTACGGGGTCTTCACGTCCCAGTGGTAGGGCCCCAGGGCCCAGCCAGAGACGGAAGGGTGCAGTGGGGGAGGCCAGGCTCCTGGGCTCAGCGGCCATTTCTTGCATAGGCATGGAGGGACCACGGAGGGCTCTGCCGTCTGCGTCTTCTCCATGAGGGATGTGCAGAGGGTCTTCAGCGGCCTCTACAAGGAGGTGGACCGGGAGACCCAGCAGTGGTACACAGTGACCGACCCGGTGCCCACGCCCCGGCCCGGTGCGGTGAGGACTGCTCCCTGCCCCCGGGCGGGTTGCCGGGGGGGACAGGGTGTCTCCTGGGGCTGGGATGACATGGCTTCTCCAAGTCTGTTTTGAATGTGAGGACAGAAGTCCTGGCCAGCTTGTCCCACTGGGACAGATGTGACTGTAACTATAGGAAAGCCTTTGAACCTTCTCAGGGTGGGCAGTGTGTCCCTGTCACTTATTGCCCACCTGTCTGTTTATGAGGGCCTCCCCGATGGCGGTAACTCCTGACTTAATTTTTGCTTAAGGAGTGTGGCCAGGCTGTGGAGAGGCAGTTGTTCCTTCTTCCCTTCCATCCTGATGGGCTCCCTGCAGAGCAGACCCCAGCCAGGATACGGGTGTGTAGAGCACGTCTGGGCGCAGTTTGGCTGGGGTGTTTATCACCAACGCCTGGGCCTCACCTGCCCCTGCTAGGACACTTGGTTAGAGAAAGAATGCTAACACAGCAGGAAGTGTGGTCCTACTGCTCCCAGCCTGGGGGTGGGGCAGGAAGCAGCACAGAAGGGAAAAATCCCAGTGGGGGCCCTTTGGTGCCCACACCCTGGGCTTTGCCCTCCAGATTGGCACCTGGGCTCACAGACCTGTGGCTTCTGAGGGAGGGGCAAACACCCCTGCCTTCCTCTGGAGAAGCCATCCTGGCGGGATCTGCAGACCCACCCCAACCCTCACGCCACCACCTCCTCCTCCAGTGCATCACCAACAGCACCCGGGAGAGAAAGATCAACTCGTCCCTGCAGCTGCCCGACCGCGTGCTGAACTTCCTCAAGGACCACTTCCTGATGGATGGGCAGGTCCGCAGCCGTTTGCTGCTGCTGCAGCCGCAGGCCCGCTACCAGCGCGTGGCTGTGCACCGTGTCCGTGGCCTGCGCGGCACCTATGACGTCCTCTTCCTGGGCACTGGTGAGTGCCTGCAGCAGGGCAGGCGCAGAGGCCCTGGGGCGTGGCTGTGGGGTGTGGGCAGCAGGCGGTGCGCAGGGCCTGAGTACCGTTCTTGCTGCAGGGGATGGCCGGCTGCATAAGGCGGTGAGTGTGAGTCCCCGAGTGTACATCATTGAGGAACTGCAGATCTTCTCTCCTGGCCAGCCGGTGCAGAACCTGCTCCTGGACCCTGGCAGGGTAAGCAAGTGGGAGAGGCCAGTCAGCACACTTGGAGGTGCCTCTCTTATGGACAAGTGTCAGAAAGTAGGGTGTCAGAAGGGCATGAGAGGAGGCCCTTGGGGTGTGGCTGGGGGTGATGGCCCTGGCTGCCTCTCACGCCAGCATCTGCGCAGGGACTGCTGTATGCAGCCTCCCACCTGGGCGTGGTCCAGGTGGCCGTGGCCAACTGCGGCCTGTACCAGAGCTGTGGGGACTGCCTCCTGGCCCGGGACCCCTACTGCGCCTGGAGCGGCTCCAGCTGCCAGCACCTCAGCCTCTACCGCCCTGAGGCAGCCTCCAGGTGAGAGAGCTTCTGAAGACCCCATCCCGCCTGTCCCTCCCTATGCCCTTGGCCTCAGAGCACCCGCCCCAGGTCCTCTGCAGAGTCACTGTGCAGCTTCGATTGCCACCATGGTCTTGGTGTAATGTGATTATGAACTCGCTCCTCTTCTGACTCTCAAAAGTGTTGTAGTATAGATGGTAAAGTGTGTGCCTTACCCACCCGTAAGGCGGCAGGGACATGATTCGGAAAATTAGGAAGTGCCGCAGCTCTGAAAAGCTTGGCAGGAAAGTCAGGATTGGCACATGAGCGGATCTAAATGACAGAAAGTGAGGGCTATGTGGCAGTCCATGAATGAACCAGTTAAAAGTCATCTTCAACAGAACCTGTCCAGGTTATAAAATGTTCAGGTAGAAAACTTAGAAAACGGAGGTAAGCCCAATCAAAATAGAGCAACAGCTAATCCCACCTGGGTGTATAGCCTCCCTGATTTTTGTACATATGTGTAAAATTAAGTGCATTTTAAGCAGAAACAGGACCTGCCACACTTGTGGTATGTCCTTGCTGCATGCAGGGGGACAGCTGGTACCAGTTTTTTTGTTGTTGTTTTAAATATTTTATTTATTTTTAGGGAGAGGGAAAGGGAAAGAGAAAGAAAGAGAAACATCAATGTGCAGTTGCCTCTTGCATGCCCCACTACTGGGGATCTGGCCCGCAGCCCAGGCTTGTGCCCTGATTGGGAATTGAACCGGCGACCCTTTGGTTTGCAGCCTGTCTTCAATCCACTGAGTTACAGCAGCTGGTGCCAGTTTTATACATTGCAAAACCAGATGTGAATGCACATACATACCCTGGGAGGGATGTACCAAAAATGCCCCCTGTCATGGTTGCTGGCTGCTGGATTGTGGGTGGTTTTTATAGTATTTTAAAATTATTTTTATTGACTGGTTGATTTTGAGAGAAACATCAATTTATGGTTCCACTTATTTATGCATTTACTGGTTGATTCTTGTATATGCCCTGACCAGGGATCAAACCCGCAAGCTTGGTACATGGGGACAGTGCTCTAACTAACTCAGCTCCCTGGCCAGAGCCTGCAGTATTTTTAGCCTTTGTGCTTGGCTGAGTATTTCTGAGTTTTCCTGAGTGTATCAAAAATTACTTTTCTTCTTTCTCACATTGTATTGGATGAGTCAGTGCGTGTGCATTGCTTTAAACGAGACAGCTACGCGCATACAGAGCCAGGTGCCCTTCCAGACTTTTTCCAAAGGCTCAGACTGCTTTTGTAATTCAGGGAAGCATTACAGTGACTTTCATTTGAAATACTGCAAAGACAGAGGGGCCTGCCTTTTACCCCTGCTCTGGGCCTGGCAGTCCCTGAGTCCCGGGCCCCAGCCCTCAGGACTACACCTTGGGTGGGGGCGCAGGCTCACAGGGCCGACTGCAGACTCTATTTGGTCCACAGGCCATGGATCCAGGACATCGAGGGGGCTGATGCCAGCAACCTCTGCAACGCTTCCTCCATCAAGGCCCGGGTTGCTGTACCAGCAGGTCAGGTGCCTGTCAGAGGTTGGAGGGAGGCAGGGGCCAAAGTCCTTAGAAGGTTCCTGAATTCAGGCGCTGGTGGGTGTAAGTGCCTTTCCTCCCATCCTCATCCCTCCAGCCTTCAAGCAAGGTGCTGGGATGTGAGTCACAATCCCTGAGTCCTCAGAGTTGCCATTGAGGCCTGATGGGTGCAACCCAGAGGGAGGTGGGTGAGCTGGGGCTGCAGCGGATGCCGGGTCTCCTCTACCCTGTGCCTCTCCTGCCCACAGACAAGGAGCCCTGTGAGCACGTCAAATTCCAGCCCAATACGGTGAACACCTTGGCCTGCCCACTGCTCTCCAACCTGGCCACGCGGCTCTGGCTGCATAATGATGTCCCTGTCAATGGCTCCACCTCCTGCCGGGTGCTGTCCACTGGGGACCTGCTCCTGGTGGGCAGCCAGCAGGAGCTGGGAGAGTTCCAGTGCTGGTCTCTGGAGGGAAACTTCCGGCAGCTGGTGGCCAGGTATTGCCCAAAGGTGGAGGGCATGGTGGCAGGCCGGGGTGGAAAAGTGCCTCTGACGTCTCGGGTGAGCGCGCCGGCCCAGGGCAAGGCCAGCTGGGGTGTGGTCAAGTCCTACTGGACCGAGTTCCTGGTGATGAGTGTGCTGTTCGTGTTCGCCGTGGTGCTACTGATTTTATTTGTCCTCTACTGGCATCGGGACGGCATGAAACTTTTCCTGAAGCAGGGGGAGTGTGCCAGCGTACACCCCAAGACCCGCGCTGTGGTGCTGCCACCTGAGACCCGGCCGCTGAACGGCGTAGGTCCTCCGAGCACCCCACTCGACCACCGAGGCTACCAGGCCCTGTCGGATAACTCCCCAGGGCCCCAGGTCTTCACTGAGTCAGAGAAGAGACCGCTCAGTGTCCATGACAGCTTCGTGGAGGTGTCCCCGGTGTGCCCCCGGCCCCGGGTCCGCCTGGGCTCTGACATCCGGGACTCAGTGGTGTGATAGCTGACTTGTAGAGGAGCCCACTCTAGCTTCAGGGGCTGTGAATGCTCAGAGGGCTCAGAGGGCGCTGTCTGGACTCTGGTGCCCAGCCCTTGGGGGCGGTGCTGTTCAAGCACTGAGGCCACTCCGAACCCAGGTAGCCGTGGCCCCGGAGGTCTTGGCTGAAGATGGGCACTGGCCTGGGTGAGCAGAACAGTGCTCCTGGTGTAAACTGAGCCTTTCATTTAAAAAAACCATTGAAAATGTGAAACAAGGATAAGACCACACAGAATGCCACGTGCGCGTGCACAGCCGTTCCAGTGCTGCCCCCAGCCTCCCAGGCTTGCAGCCTCGTGGGGCCTTGGGGACTCATCTGGTATGGTGGTTTGAGACAAGAGTTGGGAGTCCCTCACCACTGGCCTCTTCCAGCCTCTGCCTTATTCTGCTGCCACAAGCGGCCCTGGTCATGCAGAGCCAGGGGCCACCTCGGGCTCTGTGGACTCTGCCTGGCCAGCTGGCCAGGTTGTTACAGCCATCATCCTGTTGCCTCAGGGACCAGAGGGCTATGCTGGCACTACAGCCCTGACAGGGCCCTGGGCTCGAGCCAGCTCTGGAGCCTCCCAGCCTGTATCAGGCTGTGGCCATGTTGACAGCAGGCAGCGTCAGCTCAGGAGTTTATGACGATGTTCACCTTTCCCTTGGAGTTCTGGGAAGAGACTGTTGCCTGCCTTCCTCCATCCAACCTGAAAACCTGTGTGATCCTGTCTCCTCCCCTACACCAGCCTTGTCTTGAAACCCAGTCCCCCTTTACCCCCCAAGTTTGCCCACCTTCCCTCTAAGGGATATTGACACTGCCCAGGACAAGGGCCCCAGTTTTTGTGGCTTTTATATATATATATTTTTAATAAGATGCACTTTATGTTTTTTGTTTTTTTTAATAAAATCTAAAGAACTGAAGTTGAATCACGGGCCTTCATCTTAAAGGACTGTTGCTTCTTGTGGCTGGTCAGGTTTCCCGAGTTCTGGGGGGCTCTGTACCCCCAGTTTCCACGGGCTAGTGGGCCAGAACCACCTCAGCCCTTACTTTGCTCCGGGGTCAGGGCATGGGTCAGGGTTTTTTGTTTAACTCCTTAAAATTTTTTTTTTTAATTTTTAAAATGCTTGCACAGTAAATGACTTTTTCCTTTGGTAAACAGTTCTGCAAATGCTGGCACATGCAGAAATTCATGTAATGACCCCCATGGTTGGGATGCAGCGGACTCCGCCCCCCCCCCATGCTACCCCTCCCTGTTCACCACCCCATGAGGGCTTCATGCTGGTCCCTGCGGTAGAGGCTTGGGCCTGGTGCAACCCAAGTCTCCCAGGAGTCCAGTCTTAGACTGGCATTTCCAGTATCACACGCAGGGTCAAAATTTCTAAACCTTTATTATCAATGATTAGTAGAAACAAACAGAGTGATGATGGTGACAATGAGAAGGGGTGAGGCCCTGACATGGAGGGTCCTTCCCTGCCTGGGATAAGGCTTCACAGCGCCAGCTTGACCAGGCCAGCTTGGCCGGCCCTGGCAATACAGTTGTGACCTTGGCCACGGCTCAGCCATGGAGAAGTTCCGCTACAGGGTACTGGGCAGCAAGCTGGGCCTCCTGTCACAGGACGATTTTGAAGGAGCTAAAGAAGAGTAGAGTGGGTGGATTTTCTGCTGGAAGAGGAGGGTGAGGACTAAACCCAAACTTACCCACCGCTCCCCTAAGAACCTTCAGGGGGGACTGTGTCTCATGTCAGTTCGTCCCCTTTGGAGTACTCAGGAGGCAGGGCTTTCACTGGGCACCACCCCTATAGTCACATTCCAGACCAGATGCCACAGATGGACCAGTGTCATACCTGGCAAAGTCCGGTGACCGGGAAATGACGTGCTGGAACTCGGAGAGATTGATGGTCCCATCCCGATCAATGTCGGACTCTTCCAGGATCTGGGAAAGGGAGAGCATCAGGCTATGGCCGTCCCTGGGCTCGGTGCCCACCCCCCCGGGGGCCCGGCCACTCACGTTGTCAATGAGCTGCTTCATCTCCGAAGCACTGAGCCGAGTGTCCTCACCCTCTCCTGTGAGGCAGTTCACGAGCTGGCTCAGGTCTTCTCTGTTCAAGGTTCCGTCATCATCGAAGTCTAGAGAGGCAGGCACAGGGAGCCCAAAAGGACGTGGTCAGGATGAGTTCCAGTGACCCCCAGCTCCCAGCCAGCACCACCCAGTAGTCCCCATGTGCCTCCAGGCCCCTCCCAGTCCTCACCAAATATGCGGAAGGCGTAGTGGGACTTGATGTCTGGCGTGGCCGTGTCACTGAACACACTTAGGAGGTCCAGGAAGTCCTCAAAGCTCAAGCTGTCTCTGGTTGGGGAAGTCGAGAAGACCCTGCAGATGCGCTCCTTGAAGGGGTTGGCCTAGAAAGAGCCTCAATGAAGGCCGCAGGACGCAGCCCAGGTCACGCTCAAACCCTCCAGGGAACTGGAGGGAACAGTTCACAGGACCTGCACCAGGAGCACAGGCTCATGGGGGACTATGACCAGCACTTTTTGGAAGGCAGGAGGGCCAGTGACCCAGCTGGGGAGGGGGCAGGGACGGCTACCGGGTGTCGGAGGTTAACCCACAGACAGGCCTAGGAGCAGAGAAGAAGCCATCCTAAGCAAAAGGAACATCTAATTAAATAGTTGCTGTATTATATGCATGAGGCCAAGCCTTTTGCATAGAAATTTTCACAGCAGCCCTACGAAGAGGCAATGAGCTTCTGGAATAGGGTTTCTCAAACTTCAGGGTAACCCAATACTTCTTAAAGCACAAAACTTCTTTTGAAACTCTGGGAATGTGTTCCTAGAATCCCAATCTGAAAAACACTTCTAGCTAATGTCACTGGGTGATATAGGTAAAGCCCTTGCCCCCAGGAAGTTAGGGCTAAACAAAGAAAAGACCAGAATGGGAGCGGTGACTGCATGATCTCAAGAGAACAGCAGAGGGAGGGTGGGGAGCTGGCACCTTGAGCTCTGGAAGGCTGAGGATCTGCTCCAAGGACACTCGGGCCTGCAGTGACCCCGCCTCGCTCCGGTGCTCCTGGGGAAGCAGCTCACAGAACCGCCTGTGGGCTCTGGAAGGAGGAGGGGAACCCGTTGGCCCACCTGCCTGTGTGTATTACATCCCCACTCCCTGCTGTGCTGCCCATTTCGCACCAGGTGAGGAGCTGAGCCAAGTACAGAGAACTTCTGATTCACCAGGCTTGACAAGCCAAAGGGAGATAGGTCACAAGACAGTATAGGCTGGGAGTCTGTTCTAGCAATAGGTTATTTACTGAGGGCCTACTGTGTGCTGGACACTGGTTCTAGAGCTCCCTGAGGCGTGGAAAGCTTGGGGAAGGAGCCAGAAGTTGGCTCAGAAGAGGAAGAAATAAGCAAAACTCCAGGGATCCCCTGTTCCTCAAACCTCCCTCTTTTTTTAAATTATATTTTATTGATTATGCTATTACAGTTGTCCCATTTCTCCCCATCATTCCCCTCCACCATGCACACCCCCTCCCACCCACATTCCCCCCTTTAGTTCATGTCCATGTGTCATAAGTTCTTTAGCTTCTAGAACTTTTCCTACACTATTCTTGCCCTCCCCCTGTCTATTTTCTACCCACAGTCTATGCTACTTATTCTCTGTATCTTTCCCCCCTCTCTCCTCCTCCCATTCCCCTGTTGCTAACCTTCCATGTGATCTCCATTTCTGTGGTTCTGCCCCTGTTCTAGTTATTTGCTTAGTTTGCTTTTGTTTTAGATGTGATTGTTAATATCTGAGGTTGCTGTCTTTTTACTATGTAACAGCCTCCCTCTTTTTAGCAGCTACACTGAACCATCTCGGCCGCAGCACCACCTACTCTCCACTGGGATTTCTTTAGCCAAGGGAAGCTCTGGACACACAAAACTGCCAAACGGCTAGGAAGGGAGTTCCAGCCCTAGTTCAGTTCCTCTCCTGGAGTGTAGTGTTAGGCAAGGTACCAGACTTCTCTGGACCTGTTTTCATTGTCTCCGTATCTCCCCCGGGAGGATTAAATGAGCTAATGTAGGGTAATTTAGCACCGTCCCTGGAGCAAGTTTTAGTGCTCCATAAGCGTTAACGGTTCCTGTATTATTCAGGTAAAGTTGGGAGAAGGAGCCATGCTCCCCAAGGCTTCTCTGCAGGAGCCGCAGAAGCCGCCGCCGAACTGGGGCTGGAGGTTCGGTTATACAGAAGCCAGCGGAGCACAGGGCCAAAAAGCGCCCCTTTGGCCGGAGGCTGTACAGCTGGATCCCCGACGCCGGCGGGGAGGGTGTGCCGGCAGCACAGCGCAGCACCGAGCTCGGGGCGCCAGACTCCAGTTCCGGCTCAGCAGCCGACCTCAGACGGGCCCCTGCCGCTCCCTCTGGGTGGGCTCCGTTTCCCCGTCGGTAAGAAAGAGCCCCCCGAAGCCATCTCTAGTGGATCCCGGAGGCGAGGTTCGAGACAGCACTTACAGGAGGATTTCCTGCTTGGTCAGGAACGTCAAGTCCTGGAAGGCGGAACAGGACTCGGAGTCAGCGGGCCGCCCGGAGGCCGCGCCCGCCCTGCCGCCGGCACCGGGACGCCGCTCCCGGGCGCAGGCCGGCGCGCAAGCTCCCCGGGGCCCGGTGTCCCGCGCACCTGGTATTCGGCCAGAAGCTCCTTGGACAGACGGCTGCCCGAGCTCCCCATCGCCGCGCCGCGCGCAGAGTCCCGCTAACTCGTCTTGGGATGCCGGCAACTTTCTCACTTCCGCCCTCCTGCCACGTCACCGTCCCGTCCCCTCAGCAACCTTGTGGAGCCACCGCCCCCGGACGCATCACCGTCCCGTCCCCTCAGCAACCTTGTGGAGCCAACGCCTCCGGACGCGCCCTCTCCTTGAAGCTCCTAAAAGTTCCCAGCGGATTCCGCCTCCGGCTGCGGGCTCCCGGCGGTCCTTGAGAGTTCGGGGCGTGGCCCGACGCTCCGGGGCGGAGCCCAGGCCACGCGGCCCCGCCTCCTGAAGGTGGGAGTGGCGAGCCAAGCCGCGTGCGTAAGTGCCTGCGTGCCTGCGTTCAGGGTGCGCATGCGTCGAGGGCTGCACTACCTCGGTATGGCAGGTGTGAGAACTTTGCCAGGTCATGCGGTCTGTCCTCATCACTTGAACTAAGTGGTGGCGGCAGATTTGGTCGGGCTCCGGTAAAGGGCAGCGGGAAGTTTGTGGAACCAAGGTAACTGGGAAACTTGCTGAGTGGCCAAAGGCCGTCGGCTTCCCCGGTGCACCAGGACGGCTTTTCCATCCAGACGTTATACTACCGGGTGCCTACGTCACGTGTTGCAACCCCTGTGTCGTCTCTACAGAAAAAAAAAACCATAAACTTGTTGCTCACCGAGGCTGTTTATTGAAGAGCCACTGAATGCCAAACGCTGTGCATACTTCCATTCTTATAACAACCCTGCAAGGTAGGTTCCCATTGACAAATGCATGAATGAATGAACTTACGCTATTGCAAAAGGTGAGGGTTCCAAGCTGCTGAGAGGAGGAGGTGGCAAGATTGAGTAGAAGTGTGGGGTCGCTTGCCCCAAAAAATTTATATGAAAAAAATGGGGCCAATGTAAATTGTGATTTTTTTCACCTGGCCATTAGAATAAGGGTTGTGTTTTTTCTCCATTAAGAAAGATCACCCAACATATATCATTTTTAGAATATATTACTTTTGTCATCAGAAGAACAAGTGAAGATTATTTGAAAATAAAAGTAAAATCTCTGGAAATGGAAGCGCATCATGCGTTTTCTCCTCTTTTGTGATTGTTTCAGGTTAGCCCCATGGCTGTTTCGCATGGTTCACACGAAACTTCCTATTTGCTGCCTCCAAACAAGGAGGACTGGGAAGAGCAAGGCATTCCTGACTTTGTCTATGGGCAACAGGAACTTCTGTGGGAAGGGATTCAGTGGCCAAGGAATGCACCCAGTCACCCAGACACACTGCCTGTGCCTCCCTCTACTTTTGATTCTGCACTCTGCTCTGCCTGGAGGCAGCGGATGGAGCTGGGGCTGTTTCGTTATTGCCTGGGGGAGCTGCAGACCCAAACCCTCCCTGGTGCCGTGGGTTTTGTGCTTCAGCTGAATGTGGAGCGAGGGGTGCAGAGGAGGGCCCCCCAGAACATCAGCAGCGTGAGGCAGGTGTTTGACCCTAAACAGTTTAACTTCACCAAAATCCAGCCCGGAGAAGTCCTCTTCCGTTTGCGCCGAAAGCCTGATATCCCAGGTGTTCTCCAACAAGAGGATATCCTGGTGATGGTAAATGTCAGCCCCCTGGAGTGGGGCCATGTGCTGCTGGTGCCAGAGCCGGCCCGGGGACTCCCCCAGCGCCTGCTGCCAGGTGCACTTCGGGCTGGGCTGGAAGCTGTGCTGTTGAGCTCACACCCGGGCTTTCGTGTAGGCTTCAACAGCCTGTGTGGCTTGGCCTCAGTGAACCACCTCCACCTGCATGGCTATTACCTAGCCCACAGACTGCCCGTGGAGAGGGCACCAAGTGAACGCCTGGACCCTGGGGGCCATTTGCACCTGCTCCAGGCTGGCCCAGCTCCCGGCTTCCTCTTTTACACCAGTGGGCCAGGGCCGGACTTGGAAGCCTTGATAAGGAGGGTGTGTCGAGCCACTGACTATCTGACTGACCACGAGATTGCACATAACCTGTTTGTCACCCGGGGAGCCCCACCTGGAAAGACTTCACCTTTATCAGTTCTCACAGGAGTCCGGGTCATCCTCTGGGCCCGGAAGTCCAGCTTTGAGAGGAAGGAAAGTCAGGCCTTCAATGTTGCCCTCTGTGAGCTGGCTGGGCACCTCTCTGTCAAAACATCCCAGGACTTTGACAACCTGACAGAGGCAGCCGCTCTGGCCCTCATTCAAGACTGTCTGCTGCCGCCATCCCAGGCAGAAGAGGTACAGGCAGCACTGGTGGCCTTGACTGCCCAGAAGGAGCCATAATCCTTCCGGAAATACTTATTTTTCCTACTGGTCTATGTCCCTTTCAGGAGACCTACTATAACAGTCGTTTGGGTACTTTCATGACTGCCTTGTCACCTGTCTCAGCCTAAGAGGGGGGATCAAAAACTGATAAAAATGGTCTCTTTAAAGAGGAGAGATCTTGGAATAAATCAAATGAATGAGCTCTCATGGATGTATCTGTTCTTCTCACCTTTCTTCTTGGACAAGCCCCCAGGGATGTCAAATGTATTGTTGAGAAGGGGGCATGCACAAGAGTTATATACTCCAGAATACCCTCACATCCTCTGGTCTTTCCCCTCTGCTTGTTGCCCCTGTGTCTACCGCTGCATTTTATGTCTTCATCTCTGCCCTGCATCAGGCCCTGCTCTATCCAGACACCCTCATTATAGCACATTCTTCACCTGCTTGGCCACCTTGACTTCTCCAGCCCCAACAGTGAGGTGAGAGTTCTTCACCTACTTTATCTTGTGTGAAAACAAGTGGTCCTCACAGCTTGAAAGATATAGGTTCTCTTAGTACCCCCACGTAACAGATGAAGAGATAGAGGTGGGCAGACAGAGGTTTAGTACCTTGTCTGAGGTTACACAGCTCATCAGCAGTGGAGTTGCAACTGCAGATGCCAGAAGCTGAGCTGGGAGCATGCACTTGGGACTGTGTCTCCAGGCAGTGGCTCCTGTCACTGGTGCTCTTGTTCACAGTTCACCTGAGCTGAGGCTCAGGTCCCCAGGTGGTTGGCTCTCTGTCCCCAGGCCTCTAGGAAGCTTTAATATATTTAGAATTTCAGAGGTTTTAATCCTAAAAGACATTATAAAGTCTCATCAGAATAAGGCAAAATATGTACTATGACCCATCTCATAAGAAAAATATTATAACAAATTTAAATGTTTATGTGTTGAACATGTAAGTTTCCACCAAATCTTTTTGCTCACCCTCAAGTTTTTGACTTGTTGCAGTCATTTTAGCTTAATACCTCTTTCTGCAACCCTCTGCATATAGGAACATATGACCATTGTAGCAAAGTGGATTTTGTGCCCAAGGTGGTGAGGCCAAATATCAGATATCAGGACTTTTCCAGTTATTCCATTGGACTGATGTTCAGAGGAAAGCCTTCTCTGTCCCAAGTAAGTTTTTCCATGAAAAGGGGAAAAAAAGTCAAAAGGCTTTCTTTATGGTGGTACTATACTTTGTAAGTTCTCAAGAAGGGGAACATTTAGATGGGAGCTTTTTGTACGCTTGAGGATGGCACACTTAGGGGTAGTGGTAGGAAGGGCTGATCCAGCCCCTGGGCTCTCCACCTCTTTGCTTGCTTTGGATTTGATCTAATGGGAAACCCTGAAGATTTTCAATGGGGGAGTAATATTTGCATTTTAGGGAGAATACTTTAACTACATTGGATAGATGGATGGATTGAATCAAGGAGTCCAATGAAGAGGTTGCTGCTGAATGTTAGCAATTCAGGCAAGAAATGGTGATGGTTCAGACCCTAGAACAGTGCCTGGAACACTAAATATTTGTTGAAAGAATGAGAAAAAATGAGTGTCCTGGAAGGCAAAGGACTCTAAAGCATTTCAAGGAGTTGGTAATTGAGAGTGTCTTAAGCTGAAGAAAGATGGAAAAGTCTGTGAATCAGAAAATGTGCGTGTCTTTTTAAAGGAGGGAAATTTTTAAAGTGTCCTCTAGATTGAGCCACATGGGATGATCTTAAAAGTGACAAGGGGAGCTGAGTTTGGTGGCAGTGGTCATTGGAAGTCAGCTAGAGCGGACGGACGTGAGGAAGACAGTGAAGGAGCAATCTAATAAGAAGGCCATTATTCCTTAGTTGGTGGAGCTGTCTCAGCCCACCAGGCAGAGTGCCTCCAGGGGATATGTGTGTGGCTGCCCCTCCCGAATGCAGACACTGCTCAGGCATGGTTATTTTAAAATGTCAGAAAGGCAAGCAGATGTGTCTCCCAAACAGAGCTGTCCAAATTCCGGGCTTTGCCCGAAAATTCAAAGCAGGGAGGGAGTAGGGTTAGTTGAGCGAACGAGCGTGGCAGCGGAAGGACTACAAGTCCCATGATCCACACTGTCAGCTGCCACAGGAAGAGAGCATGGCCGAGTAGGTGTGGCTCTCGGGAAGCCCCGCCCTCCGAACGCTGTTCCAATGGGAGTCGCCTTCGTGTCTATGGCGACGGTGGGCGGTGGCGGCCGGCTTGTGGAAGGAGAAGCCACCGCCTCAGGGATCGTATAGCTAAGAGTGAACCCGGTGGGGAGCGGGCTCCCCCTCGCGATCGGCAGGGACGGCAAACCCTGCGGAAGGATCAAGGAGGCGGTCCCGGAGGCGCAGCAACACCTAGGCAGGAAGGGCAGGCATGAACAACCAGCTGAGTCCAGTTCCAGGCCACTAAGGGCAGGCACAGCAGTCCGGGTGGGCACAGTCCGGAGGGGGCTCCTCCTCCGCCATCAAGGCCCAAGGGGTCTTCGCTGGTGGGTGACTGGCCCCAGT
Organism: Anoura caudifer; assembly: GCA_004027475.1. Classification (NCBI taxonomy): domain Eukaryota; kingdom Metazoa; phylum Chordata; class Mammalia; order Chiroptera; family Phyllostomidae; genus Anoura; species Anoura caudifer. The sequence continues at coordinate 9,364 of PVKU01004804.1, read as the reverse complement.
GTGTACACGCAGAGAAATTGAGTCATGAGACAGGTAAAGGGGTGGCCTAGGGAAGCTTTGGTCTTATGCTCTATTTTAAAGGCAAAGCCCCCCTCCTCCAGCCATTCCCTTTGTAAGCCATAGCCTTGGCCCGCTCTGCTCAGCTCCTACGGCATCCCAGTGTGTTGTGTGGTATGATCTTGGATTACTGGGGCTTCTTGGCGAACCCAGCATAATCACGGGCATCCCAAGATCCCCATGACCTACTTGGAAACAGCCCGTATTGCAGTGGGATTGTCTTGTTCTGGAGGAGCAGCAACATTCCCTTGTAACATCGGGCAAGTCCTTAGGGCGGACTCCTGCAGGCCTGCCCAGGCTTGGAGGGGAGTCTCATATTTCACTCCCATCCATCCTGTCCCTCAGAATATAAAGGATGGAGCCGACTACCTGTAAGACCAGTGAATCAGAGGAAGACTATGTTGAAGAAGAGGAATCCGAGGAGGAGTGTGATAAGGAAAAAGTCACCATCCCTCCTAACCCTTCTCAGCAGACACTCTCAAAGGGTGACTGTGAGGCATTGGGGAATGACGTTGCCTTATCCATTGTAGCCACAAAAATTCCAAAAAAAGACATAGCCCCAGCTGACTTAGATGATTTAGAGGTTGGAAGAAGAAAGAGAAAGCAAAAATGCAGGTAACTGGTCCTTGGACCCCCTCATTTGCTCAGCCCCAGAGTCACCCCCTAGCCTCCCTTTCCCTTTGGCCTGAGGAGGACGGCAGGGAATACTGGAGCATCGTTAACTTTTTGGTACAACGAAAACAAAATTCAGAACCATTAGGGCTGGCTTGGTGTAGAATTTCAGCATGTTTGTATCATCCTGGTCCTTCAGAGACCTCTGGAGGAAGTGAACTACATTGGGAATTTGTTGGGGGTCTCTTTATCGGGGTGCTTGGCAGCCCTTGATCTGCCTTTCTGTCATAAGTGTGCCTCATTTCTGCTATTCCTGCATTCCAGAGCCCTGGCCATCAACCTGACCAACTGCAGGTATGAGAGTGGTAAGTGCCTGGTTCATCCCTCTCCCCACCGCACATAGGAGAGCACCTTCTGCTGTCACTCTTACTCTGAGGATGGTCCCCGGTCAGGCTTCCAGCTCCTGGATCTTGTTAGGCTGGCCTGTAGCCCAAGCTGAGCCCCTTGGCTCGGCCACTGGCAGGTTTGGAATCCCTCAGCTAAGAAGGAAAAAAAATCACTCAGAGGCAACATGGCCTCACCCTTTTCAGTTTTCTCGGAGACACGACCCAGTTAAAACTATTGTTTTCAAGGAAGTTCTTGAGGCGGCTTCAGTGATTGTTTAAGAAAATACCAGTTGGGCCAGCCATCTCTTTCTTCCCTCTTATATCCCCACTGTCATTGTGCAAGGGGCCACCCAGAGGGTGAGGTGCCAGCGTGACCCCTACTAAGGGTCAGCTCTGAAGGCCAGGAAGCATCCTAATTGCGAGAGGGAATGACTGGAGCAGACAGGCAGGCTCTAGTGTTCTCGGTCAGGTTGTGGAAGAGCCTTGACAGCTTCATGCACTTGGAGTTGTCCCATGGCACCTGAAGTGCCCAGCAGAGGTAAGAACTACCTCCCTCTTCAACCTGCTCTCCAGTCAGGGCTGTTTCTTACGCAACCCAGACTCAGTCCCAAGGCCTCTGCCAATGCCCAGGCTGGCCCCATGACCTCCCTCCACAGTGCGTCGGGCAGCCCAGGCGTGTGGCCTAAAGGAGGTGGGGGAAGACGAAGAGTGGACCGTGTACTGGACAGACTGCGCTGTCTCACTGGAACGCGTCATGGACATGAAGAGGTTTCAGGTACAACCTCCCGACCCAAGATCCCAAAGGGGCTTGGCCCCAGAATGACCACTCCCACCCATTCTGCCAGGCACCCAAGGCTGTCACTTGGTGGCCACACCAGTGGAAATACTTTCCTTTGGAATCTCTGGAACCTCTGGAACTTCTGTTATCTGAAGCAGTGTCTGCTGGGCACATCCCGTCTCACTGTCTGCTGTGTGTGTGGAGGCGTGCGTGCCCACCTGGCCCCTCCAGGGCAGGTCCATTTGGATTCAGAGCCAGTTGAGGGATCCAGCCTTCCCAGCCACTTAGCCTAGCACCCCACATCCACTAAGTCATGTGGGGCCCTTCATGGCCTCAAGAAAGTCAAGAAAGTTGGACCAGGGTCCACAAGACGAATGTGACTTCTTCATGGCATTTTTGTGATCCTCTAATTGGGTGTTTGTGGTGGTTAGGGATAAAATAATTAAAAGGGCCCTGCAGGCTTATTTTGAGGGAAAACCTCAAAATAACCTCGTTCAGGAGACCGTAGCCTGTACCACTGCAAGAAGAGGCAGACTGCCTTTAAGTTCTTCTCTTGTTGAGTCCTCAAAAATGACCGAGTGGAAGATGTCTTTTGTGAAGAGGAGGACCCTATGCCTCAGAGGCTCATGCAGCTAGTGAGTGGGACAGTCAGCAAAAGAGCCCTGAGGTGCTGTGACAGGCTGTCTCCCACGCCATGGACAGATGGCACCATGCCCTCTGGGGCCATGCACACTATGGGCTGCTTCCCAGTGTCCTTTTCTCTTTGGGGAAATGTTTTCTCATTTGCTTTGTGCTGCCACACACCAGTCACAGAACTAGTCCCTGTGGTCTCAGGGACATCAGGGTGGCTCTGGACAGCCCACGGCCCCATCTTGCCCTTCTCACTGAGCCTCATTTCCTAACCCCAGTCTTGCTGTGTTTGGGGGAGAGGCCGAGGAGGAGTTTCTCACCTGCCTTAGGAAATCTTCCTGTTTTCTCCTTGGGTTACGAGGTAGGGTTTACCTCTGCTGACTACCTTGACTTTCCCAGTAATCTACTGCCTTCTGGATGCCCAGACCCCAGGAACAGCGGCTTACTCGGAGGGGTGGTATAACCAGCTGGCTCCATTTCAGAAAATCAACCACTTCCCTGGCATGACAGAAATCTGCCGCAAAGACCTGCTGGCCCGGAACATGAAGCGCATGCAGAAGCTCTATCCCCTGGAGTACAACATTTTCCCGCGCACCTGGTGCCTCCCCGCAGAGTGAGTGGCACACTGGGGCGGAAGGGGGCCGCCATCTGCGTTCCCTGCAGGCTCTGGCCCTGCCACCTTGAACGTCCCAGGGGATGGAAGTGGAATGCTCTGAGACTGAGGGCTCCAGCAAGAGCACAGACCAGAGGGCAGGAGGGACTCCAAGGGGCCCTGGGACAGCCATGATGCCCAGGAACCTTCTGACCAGCAGCCTCTGTCCGCACGTAGCTACGGGGACTTCCAGGCCTGTGGTCGTCAGCGGAAAACCCGAACGTTTATCTGCAAGCCAGACAGTGGCTCTCAGGGCCGCGGCATCTTCATCACCCGGAATCCCCGGGACATCAAGCCAGGAGAGCATATGATCTGCCAGCAGTACATCTCCAAGGTGAAGGGCGCTTCAGGACCACCAGGTCCCTCTGCCAGCATTAGCGTGCTGGCTCCCCCAGAGCCAGAGAGGAAGCCGGTTTCAGGCTCCTCCCCTTTCTGCCGCCCCCTTCTATTGGAAGGCATATGGAGCCCTGGTGCAGAGCCAGCCTACTTGGGTTTGAATCTGAGTTTCCAGTTTTTACATACATGGGGCTTGGGCACCTGTCTTACCCTTTCTGTACCCCACTTTCCTCACTTGTTAATGGGGATAATAACAGTAACGATATGGTAATTGTGAAATTTAAATGAGTTGTTATATAGTCAAAGCACGCAGGACCCTGGGTGTACAGAGTAACCACTTCAAAGCCTTGTTCTCCCCCCCACTCCCACGGCTGGCTCTGTGGCCCAGCCCTTCCTCATCGACGGTTTCAAGTTTGACATGCGTGTCTACGTCCTGCTCACATCCTGTGACCCCCTTCGGATCTTCATGTATGAGGAGGGCCTGGCCCGATTTGCCACCATGCCCTACGTGGAGCCCAACCAGAACAACCTGGTAAGGGGCAGGGGGCAGCTCCCCCACCTTTTCCACTGCTAAGTGCTGAGGTGTTTTGGAGAAACCAAGGAGAGGGGCTTGTGATGCAGTCGGCCGGTTGCCTATGACAAGGAGTGAAGCCAGTGAGTGCTTTGGCACCCGCTTGGAGGGGAGGAACAGTATGTCCTCCTCCCCAGGAGCTGCCAGCACAGTCCTCCCCAGGGGTGAGGGACAGAGGGGCAGGAGATGAGCGGTCCTCGCTGCTCAAAAGGCAGCGAGCAAAGGGCTGGTGAGGAGTGCGCAGGGTGCCAAAGCCACAGGGTTGCTCTCTCCCCAGGATGACGTCTGCATGCACCTGACCAACTACGCCATCAACAAGCACAATGAGAACTTCGTCCGGGATGACGTTGTGGGCAGTAAGAGGTACGGCCGACTCTGTCTTCTTCCCATCCCTCAGCCCTAGTCTCAGTGGCCACAAAACTGAGACCGGCTCTTGGGATGCTGACTGCTCAGGAAAAGTCAACCTTTACAGACCCTTGCCCTGTGCATGATCACCAAGGGAGGCCCCTCCCATCTCCCCCCCAATAACGAAACCCTGCGGGGAGCTGGCGGCCCCCCTTTAAAGCACAAGGAGCCTAGGCATGGACTTAGGGTTAGGGAGCCTCCTTCCTGCAGCCCTGCCCCACTGGTGGAGGACATGGTCTTTCTCTGAGCACTGGGCCTCACAGGAAGCTGTCGACACTCAACACCTGGCTGCGAGAACACAGCTACGACCCCCGAGAGATATGGGGGAGCATTGAGGACATCATCATCAAAACTGTCATCTCGGCCCATTCTGTGCTTCGCCACAACTACCGAACCTGTTTTCCCCAATACCTGAGTGGAGGTACTTGTGCCTGTTTTGAGATCCTTGGTTTTGACATCTTGCTGGACCACAAGCTGAAGCCCTGGCTGCTGGAGGTGAGGATTATCTCCTGGGCTTTGCAAAACCAAGGTCCAGAGGCCTCCTTGAACAGGACAGCTGGGACTGGAGCACACTCAGGTGGGGGAGCAGAGAACGGGGGTGCAGCAGCACTGGGGTGGGGAGGAACTGCAGGAGGCATAAGATCTCCATACTTGGGACCTGCTGAGTCAGATCTTGGTGGTCTCTGGTGGCTACTGTAGGAATCCAGGTTTTGGATTCCAAGTGTTGCTCATGTAAACCTTGTCCTCAAGGACAGTATGTCTGAACAGCCAGCCTGATTGGCTCTCACCAGCCTGTGTGTTAGGCCTTAGCGGTCAGAATACCCAGCCACCTTGGCTGAGGCCACCAGAGTGGGGGCATCTCTCCCGCACCCTCCCCTGGGCCTGCACCAGACTGCCGCCTGCTCAGGTGGCCTAGGAGTGGGCGGGTAATGACTCCTCCCGGCAGGTAAACCATTCTCCAAGCTTCACCACGGATTCACTCCTGGATCAAGAGGTGAAGGACGCGCTCCTGTGTGATGCGCTGGTCCTCATCAACCTCCGGGGCTGCGACAAGAGGAAGGTGCTGGAGGAGGACAAACGGCGAGTGAAAGACCGGCTCCTCCAGGGCCAGCAGGAGCTGCGAGAAGCCAGGTAGCACAGGCGTCCGACCTGGTCCCTTGTGTAATGTGCTGCTTTGGTACCATTTTCCTGAGAAAAAAAAGTCCTTCTCCAGGCGGAGGAGGCAGCCTGGAGCTGAGCTGCTACGAAAAACAATGCATTTTGCATAGAGAACAACATATTGCATGTCGTGGACATTGATGTTCAAAGGGCCAAGGCCACAGTGATGAGTCTGCCTTCTATCCTTCTCCAGCTACTCCGTTTCCCCTGAGGCCAGCCAGTGCTCCTTGGGTCATGTGTCTGTTTCCACAAACATTTAATGCACACACACGTGTATTTGTACAAATTGCTTCTCTCCCTTTACTGCCCAGACAGCAGCATAATGCCCACACTCCATGCCCTGCTTAGCAGCGTGTTGTAGAGCTACTTCCTGTTCGCACATTAGCTGTATGCGGTTTCATTAGCTATTTCTTTTTTAAACAAAGTTCCTCTAGAAACCATTCCCTGAGAAAATGTATAGTCATGAGCCCTGACTGGTGTGGCTCAGTTAGTTGGGCATTGTCCTACCAAACAAGAAGTAGCCAGGCCGATTCGATTCCCAGTCCGGGCACGTTTTTGAGGCAACCGATGGATGTTCCTCTCCCCCTCTTTCTCCAGCTCTCCCCCTCTCTCTAAAAATAAAGAAATATTTAAAAAGAAAAGTTTATAGTAATGAAACACAAAACAGTTTAGTCATTCAACGTTAGGGAACAGTTATTTTTTTTGTTTTCAGGGGACGGTTTAAATGGGTATTGTTTGCTCACTGTTGTTTTCGTTGTAAGATGGGTTGCAACATAGTAATTTATTGCTGATGCAGAATTATAGTTAATGAGACATAAAAATGAATTTGAGTAGATTTAAGATTAGCATAATAACATCATTCTTCCCCACTGGCATTGCAAGAGGTGGGGCCAGTGTGTATTTGGTTTGTGATGCTATCCTGAGGACCTCGTACACAGAAGGCATGCGGACTTCTGTATAAGCAGGGTGAAGTGTAACTGTACTTGCCCTGGATGTTCACATGAGACTGCACTGTGCACGTGACTTCCTGAATCCCTTCTTTCAACGGGTAAAAGGAAAAGGTTGAAAACTACTGAACTTAATGAATACACTCATACGCTAGAGTACTAGGCAGCCATTTAAAAATGTGTGATCCTGCATTCAGCCAAAACGAGAAAGGACAGAGTGAAGGAGGGAAGGGAGGAAGGCATGTCAGCCGGCCATGGTGGTGTATGGCAAAGCCAGGGTTCAGACTCAGGAGGTCCTGCCTCAGAATCTAAGCCCAGAACCAACATACAAGCTGCACTGTAAGACTGTGGGCAGTTTTTCTTACCATCTTTTTTGCTCCTCTAGGTTTTCTGTAATTAGAAACAATTTTCTATAATCAGGGACCTGTGAGATTGTGGGAACTTGGTGCTAGCTTATGAGTGGACCCCTTGCACTGAAGACGAAAACCAGATTTCTGGAAGTCAAGCCTATTTTCACTACTGTACTCAGGCGGGACTGGCCGCAGACGGGCTTTGCAGCTCACGCCACACAGGCGGGGCCTGCAAAGCTGTAAAGCTCAGAGGAGGCTCTTAGAGCTTCAGCCAGCATGCCTTTCCCACTGTAGCACTCACAGCTCTGCCCTGCCTTACCCAAAGCTCGGTTTCCATAGGCGCGAACAAACCGAGTTGTCCCAGGCAGCACTGCTGGACCAGGAATGCTACGAGGATTCTCACCTTGGGGGCTACCGGAGGATCTACCCTGGGCCCGACACAGAGAAGTATGCGCCCTTCTTCAAGCACAGCGGCTCCCTCTTCCAGGAGACAGCGGCCTCCAAGGCCAGAGAGGAGTGTGCCAGGTACTTTGCCCTGCCTGCTCCTCTCTCCACTTCGGTGGGGACAGGTCCGAAACCGAATTGCTCCACAGCAGGGTGGAGAGGATGCCAGACACTTGAGGAAAGAGGGATGGATTTACACATTTTCTTGGTCTTAATGGCTCAGTTTATGAGGTGTCCCATCTTCCCCTGCAGCCCTCTCCCATCATTCCCCCAAACAGACCATCATTCCCTGCTCTTTTCTGATTCCAATCTCCCTCACTGCCCTCCCCACCCTTCCCCACACAAGTTCTCCAGTATCTGAAGCTGCTGTATCTTGTCAGGCAGCAGCTGGAAGAGATCCGCCTCAAGCAGGAGCAGCGGGACATCTTAGACACTAAGAGACGAAAGGAAAACAAGGAGCAGAACCAGGGGGAATCGGCAGGGGAGAAGAGCTGTTGCAGGACCAGGCTCCGGGGCTTCCCCACCCACCTGGCTTACCGGAACCGGAACCGGAAGAAAGAGGTGTCAGGGGGTTTGTGGCTCTTGACTTTCTGCAGGAAGATGGGGTAGGAGTATTAGAGAAGGGAATCTCTGCTGTCCTTTCCTCCTCATGTTTGAGACAGAGAGACAGGCGTTCCTAGTGACTACATTGAATCTGACCTTTTGGAACAGGAGGTGAGAGAATGGATAGCAAAAAGGACTGGCATGAGGGTCAGGGAAAGCATGGCGGGAGAGTGGGCAGGAGCCCTGCAGTCATCTGTTGGTGGTCGGGACTCATCATTGGAGATCCTGCATGCATCTCCCATGTACCTTGTAGTTGCTACCGGGATATTTGGACACCATGCAGCCTCAAGAAATTGTGGAAGAGGAGGAGCTAGAGCGGTTGAAGGCCCTGCTGCAACGGGAGAATCTCATCCGAAGCATGGGTATTGTAGAGCAGATCACCAGCATGGTGCACCCCAGCCACCGGGACCAGAAAAAGCTTCATGAGTATCGGGTGAGGGTCGCCGTGCAACAACTCACACAACAGGGAACAAGGGCGGTGCCGGCACATGATGGTGGCTACAGCCCCAGGAGGCTAATGTGATGGTGTCTGGCAGTGGAGCCTGGGAAAGCAGTCTATCCTGGGCCTCAGGAAAGGGCCTGTTGGTTCCTTTTACGGCTGTTCCCCAAGCTCCCTTGCTTTTAGTGACACCCAGCCAAGTGCAGCTCCCTGCCTTCCCAAAAGAGACTTGTTTGCTACAGCCCTATCTGGCAATAACCCCAAACCCACGACTGACCACCACCTTCAGTGGCTTCTGTGTAATCTCTCCCTGGCACTGCCCGTGCCGTGGCTCTAAGGGGAGATAAGTAAAGCCTTGGGCCTACAAAACAGCTGCTGCATTCACTGTTCCCTGGGGTAGTGGCAAACCTGATGGGTCCCATTTTCATTGAGCCCTGGAGAATGAACTGGTTAGGTAGTGGCTACGGCCTAAAAGAGATTTTTCCGTTATGTATGTTTCCCACCACTCCCTCCAGCCTCTCAAGAAATGTGGTAAGAGGCTGCTTTTCTCCTCTAGCCTAGATCTCATCCGGACGGGCTGAGCAGTCAAGAACTGCCGTCTATGAGTCTGTTCCCATTGGCCCTCATGAGCGGGGCGGACAAAGAGCAGGGCCCTCCTCATGTCCTGCATCCAGTTCAATCCCAGGAGTTGATCCCCAGGATCTTAGGGCCACTGCCACACATGAATACTGCACTTCTGCCTCATGCCCGGTGCTACCTACAGTCCAGGAACTTCAACTGGATAAGAGATCCAGCCACCTTTGGCCCCTGTTCATTGTCAATGAAGAAATCTGATGAGCGCTGTTTTCCCATTCCCAGAGTCAGGTCTAACAGCCGTAAGTATGCAAAACTGGCTTTGGTCACTAAGTTCCCACTAGCAGATATTACAGCCGGGATGCTCCCAAAATATAATACAGCACCTCCAGCAGTGTGGGAACGTGGGAGGCGGTGGAGCCA